>JAMQGT020015266.1:0-85556 GCA_024447675.2 Pterophyllum scalare | reverse complement strand
TTTGAAATTCAAACTATGTGGGTAAAACTAATATTTTTAATCTGTAATGCTATCTGAATGTTTGATCTCCTGATAGTCTCCCTCTCTTAATTTTTATGGCATTCAGTTGACTGAGATCATCAATGATTGCTCATTTGATGTTGGATTGTCCTAATTCACTATGATCTCTTCTGTACTTTATAACTGTATTATTCTGCACAGTAAGAAAGTGTTATTCTCCATAGACCATGAATGCCATTATATGAGGAAGCTGTATAAACTGAACATCCGAACATTTTAGATATTTTAAAGAAAATGACATGAAGCCGCTGGGAAAAAGCAGACAAAAGGCAGCACGGTGGGATTTCATAGCAGAAGGGAAACTGCCTTTGATTTCCTATTAATGAGAAAGGAATCAAAATCACTCCGGGACAGAAACTGAGCAACTTCAGTGCACGGGAGAAATACTGTCACATAAAACAGGGTTAGGAAAAAAGGAACAGATGGAGGTGCGGCCAAGATAATGGTTACATATGCATTTATCTAACAACAACATAAATAATGTGCAAACTATTTTTCTCACCTCTCCTTTTGCAGCTATTTCAGACCTGCAGCACAGAACAGAGGGAAGTATGTGAACTTAGCTGCCCACTCAAAACAAAAATCAAGCACTTTAACCTGAAATAAGATTTTTTTTTGTAACCTTTCATGATAAGATACTACATTATTTTAAAATATTACATTTTCCAATTTAAACACTGTTGATCAACCGAATGCATAAAGTCTGTGAAATCACCCTAGAGAGGAAGCCTCACCCTGCAGCTTCATCGGCACCTTCAGTCTTGGCAGACGTCTTCTCCCCGTGCCTCAGGGAGCGGACTATATCCTGGACAGTCTGAAGAAGACAAATGGTTCGAAAGATATTCTCTTATATTTGAATGTACTGCATATCACGCTTTGTCAAATCGATTCATGTGTTCTTAGCTCAGCGTGGGTAGGGCATAACAAGATTAAACTATATAAATAGGTGTTCCTCAAATATTTTTCCTCTGATGTTTCCCCTCTAAAAATATTTGAGACCAGAATCAGGGGTAAAATCTTAATTCTTCCCCCCAAGGTTTACATATACACAATTGTATACATTTCCTGAGTAGACCAAATAAAACAGCAGTTTTCTGAATTTCAAAAAACCCCTCTCACTCTCACTCTGTACCAAAAACAGCATTACACAGCTCAAAAAGTGATTTGATTATTGTGACTGCCTGCTGTACAGTTCTGAAAGGTGAGATTGTAGCTTTTCATACTGCAGACACTTTCCGACAGCTGTGCTGTTTAATTTCAGCTGACTTAAAAGAAGAGTTCAAGATTTTAACAAAGCAAAGCAATTTTTTTTAATCCACACAACATTTTGGGGTTTTTTTTTTGTGCTAATGGTGCCATTTCCTCATCTCATATTTTTATTGAACTTGTGTAAGTATGCTAGCATTTCCTTGGTGAATATTTTCTTTATTATTTAAAATGCTTCTTAGATTATAATCTGTCAAAAAAGAACCTAAGCTAATACTGCCAATAAGTAGGTTGCATATTGACATATTCAGTTATGGGATGGCTGTGGCTCACTCGGTACACAACGTTCAAAACAACCACTTGCTAATGCTAATGATCGCATTGCTAGCTAACTGTTGAAATAGCGATCTGGTCTGGTAGCTAGTGGTGTGCACTACTGCAAGATTTGGTATAGATGCGATACCAAGTAAATAGAGGGCCAGTATCACCAATACTGATACCAATCCCTTTTAATAATTATGAAGAATTATCATGACGTTTAAGTGTTTTGTGATTTTTTTCCCCCCTTTGGATCATTAATTAGAATTGGATAGAACTGGGCGAAGTTTATAGGTAAATAGAAAAGACTATCAAAATAAAAGGTTTTGTTCTAAAACAACAGAACAGTAACAAAACAATTTTTCCCATACATTGTGATGTCTGGATTTTTTTTTCTTAAATGAAGTGTACAAAATGATTACTCCAGAACAAATTAAAACTTTTTCTCCCCCCAGGTAGAGTGTTCAGAAAGTATAATACAAAAATGTAATAAAAATATCCCTCATTCACTAATTTTCTGGATTATTTCTTAAATAAATAAGCTGTACGAAATTATCACTCCACAATATTATAACACATTTAAAGAAAATTACTCCCCCCCCCAAGAATAATATGTTACATGTCACGTGACGGTATAATGTCAAAACACTGCGGGGAGTGGACGAGCAAAGTGCATCTGCTCTGTGCTGTGACAGGAGCCGCACTTAGACAGCTCGCATCTTTGATGAAACCGCAGCACTGCATACAGGAGAGAAGCTGAAGCTTAAGTATCGATCTTATTACTCTGGTATTGATCAATATCAATACCAATGTTGGTATCGACATTAGGATCCGCCCACCACTACCGGTAGCTAACTGCTAAAATTCTCCGCCTACGGCATCTCAGAACCCTGGCTAGAACCCTGGAATGCATTTCCAAAACCATTAACTACATCAGTCTGTAGCTTTACAAGTTGCACAAAAATACCATTTTACTGTAATAGTTTACTTTAGAGTTAAGTAAGTAAGCAAAATTTATTTCAAGAGCACATAAAATCAAAGTGCTTTACACTAATAGCTTTAAAAAAAAAAAAGATGCTAAATGCATTCACAATGTTTACATGAAATAACCCAAAAGCAACTAATCCTCCAACCACAGTTCCAGAAATCCGCTGTTTCCAAAAGCTTGACAGAAAAGCTACGTCTTAAGATAAACTGTTTAAAAACAGTGTAAGCTAACAGTAGCAATTCTATTCTGCGTTTCAATAGATCATAAGTTGTTTACATTAGAAACAGCCCTCTTCCTGTAACACTTTACTTTTATGATGAACTGTTTAAAAATATAAAGATGTAATGTAGCTAAGCTTAGAAGAAGAATATGCAAGTCTCCTACAAGAAGCATGGTGAGGATGTTGTAGCTTCTAGCCGTCACCCACAGCGTTAGCGACAGTCTGTCAGCATATTTATATAGCCATCAAGTACATGTTAATACCTCTTTCATTAGATTAACAGAATCATCAAGACTTTCAAAACATTCAACAGCTGAATGTGAGAATGTGCTTTAATGAGGTCAAACATCAACTGTTTGAATAATTGAGTGTTAAATCTACAGCCAGTAGCCAAAGGCAGAGCAAGAACAAAAAGAACAGTAACCAACACACACTTCACCTGCTGCTCTGCTTTACAGTTCTTGCTTTTCTTTGCTCGATCTTGTTCTGCCGCTTTGAAACCAAGTGTTTTTGTAGGTGTGGATTTACACCCATGAGGAAACTTACCCTGCCAGCAATTAGAGCAACCACCAGCACGTTGATGGGCAGCAGCAACGTTTTGAGGTAACGAACAGGAGTCTGAGGCAGAGAAGCAGACACGAGGACCGTCAAATGCTTTCAAATCACAGCCGAGCAACCTAGGCTGAACACAATTCACGGACGGGTCTGACAAATGCACAGCAAAGTATTACAAAAATAGTAATAAGAAGAATGACCAGATCCTTAATTTAATGCAATCAAAAGCAAATGCTTGAAGAAAGAAATATTATGAATTATGATACGTTACAATTCTGCACATAATCGAACAATAAATCTACAAAGTGTAAATTAAAAAAAATAAAAAGAATTTTAAAACATTAAGAAACAAGAGGGCAGAAGTACAGGACTGGACAGATTACAGCTCTTCTAAAAGCATGCATTATTTCTGTGCAACGCTCAGAGAACACACACAAAACCAGGCCGCTGTCTAACCCAGAATGAGCTGCCAGCTTCTGCTGTCAGGTTTTTGTTTCTTGTCAAATTCAGAGAAGAGTTCTGGTTCCCTCGACAATCCAGCCACTCTGATACAAGGCAGCAGGCCTTTGAGAACATTTCTGACATCTTCACAGGGCTGACATTTTTAAAAAGTCAGATCTGGCAAGATTTTTCTCACCAAACTGCCTGAGACCTGCATTCTATCAGTGAAAGGCTTCAGCTCAGAGTCTCAGTGATCAGAAATCATCTTTTAGTGGCAGAGATTCAGGTTTCAGCTCTGACAGACGAACAGAATTTACCTCCAATTCCATGAAGTCAAATTCAGCAGCACATGTGTACATCAGAGTGTGGAAATCCTTGTAGCTCGTGAACTTAGACTTGATTAGTCCACTGATGTGAGCCTAGAAAAGACATTTTTAAATAAAATTTTAATCTACAGTCCTGTGAAAGAATAATGTGATCCAATCTTACTTGATCTGATCATGAAATATCAAATATGGGTTAAGTGGTCCATATGGCTAGAGGCCATTTACACTTTTAATTAATCCACTGTATCATTCCCATTCATGAGGTCCTTTTTTGGTTTAAATACTTAATATCTACACACTGACCTACAAATTCTCCATTCCTGTTACTAATGTTAAAGGACACGTATCATGCAAAATCCACTTTTTTAGCCCTTAAATACATTTTGTTGTGTACTTTCAGTGTGCAGCAGTGCAGGAAATATAAATGCATTCTGTCCCGGTGCTGCGTAGATACCTTTATATTCTTTTTGGGTCATATTTTTCAGGCTGTTCACTTTTCTCTAGTCCCTGTGACGTTTTCTGTCCTCTGACGTCACAGTATTTGCTGTGGAACTGCTAAACAAGGGCATGGACATCCGGCTAAGCAATCTCATGAATCCGCCATTTTTTTTCTCGCAGCAATTTTGTAATCCAGTTTTGTTATGCCGAAGCTGCACGTAGGTAAATCAAAATGTTTGGGTGTTGGGTATATTAACCCACACGATTCCTTACATCGCCCCCTGGCATCAGAGCCTCTTCGAAGTGCTAAAATTCATCACAGCTCTCCCCTGGAGCTCCTCCGGTGAACGGGGGGGACACTCTGTGGGAAATGTACCTACATCAGTGGGGAAAAATCCTCCTTGTTTGCGCAAAGCACTTCAAGGACGAGTGCTTCAGCAACCTCCGCCAGTATAAAGAGGGATTTGCCAAAAAACTTCATCTGATTGAGGGGCCAGTTCCTTCTCTCTACAGAAACCACGGCACAGCAAAGCGGTAAGCTCCAAATAACGCTAAAATGGCAACAAACTTTATTTTAGACATGTTTGTGTGTTATGACGTCCTGGTCATTGTTTTGATAGTAGTAGCATTGTGCCTTCTGCTGTTAGTGCTGTGTGCTAGCTTTTAGCTCCTTGAGGATAAACCTGTAGTGCATGTTTTGAATAAAATTATTTGGCTTTGTGTTTGCCGTTATTGTCTTGGGATTCAGTGACATTCCTGATGCTGGTGTTAGCTAACTCCTATGTCGAGGCTTTGTTTACTTCATTCATATTGTGAATAAAAAGTTTCTCTGCCAGTAGCTAATCACGTCGCTGCTATCAAACTACAAAAATGGCTGAACGGGGTGGAGTGGAACGCTCTGCGACCTGGAGGGGGGCGGGGGGGTGAAATGTCTCATTCACATTTAAAGAGACCGCACCAAAAACGAGCTGCTCTAAGACGGGTGTCAGAAAAAGGGTCAAAGCGGGGTCTGTGGAGCTGCAACAATGAGGAATTCAGACCAAAGCACTACAGTTCTATTTTATACAGACCACAAGGGAATGATTTATATATGAAAAGGAAGAATTTAAAAACATGATATGTCTCCTTTAAGTCAAAAGTATCATTATCCCAGAGAGGAAAAGGGTCACATTTAAAAGACAGGAAGTTATAGTAACTTACATCATCAGAAGCACCCAAGACTGTTGATAGCATGCATTTAAGCAGAACTGTTGAGCCGACCCAAGCCAGACCCTGCATGACCTGCAGAGAAAGCAGAGAGCTCCACATTGGCCTTTTTCTTTTGTCCCTGTTTGATTAAAGAATAACTGCTTTTTGTTACATTTAGTTTTGCTTAAATAATAATTATAAATAAAAAACATCAACTACAGGAATACCGCAATATTTAACAAGCTGATTAAATTTTTAAAAAAGCCTAAAGCTAAATATTACAGTATATTTTGTGTAATTTTGGATCATTATGGTACCATTTTCTCCTTCTTGTTTTTTTTTTCCCTTTCAAACATCTGAATGATGTAAGAATGATAACGATTACTGTAAACTGGCAATATGATACTTGTTCAATAAAGCACTGAAGGAAAGAAAACTCTTCAATACCCAGATGACAATGCCTTGTTTGAAGACTTGAGAAAATCGATCCCTCATTGCAATGATTACCTAAAAATAAAAAGTCATTAAAAAAAGCTCTATTATAAGACATTTTAACAGCTCATTTCTCGATACAATGTATTTGCTCTCATAAATGTGTTACAAATTCATAATCTAGCTGCACCACTTATCAAAATGAACTTGACTGAATCGAGTCAATCTATGACTGTACACAGTACTGGAGTCTCCAACTCACCCAGATTGACACAAGCGAAGAGGCGTAGAAGGATGTAAGGAGCATGGAGTTACCAAACATTAGGATAAAGCAGACGCCCAGTGTGATCTGCAGAAAGAAGGACAAAGACGAGGCATCATTCATCACATACACGAGGTATCCAAACAGCTGAGGGCTATTTAGTGCAGCTTGATGTGTATTATCTGTGTGTGCAATTAAACATAACGCTGAATTTGCAAGCTTAGCAGAGAGCTCCGAGGCTTAGCCAGTATTTCTACTGGTCTCATAAAAACACTTAGTTCCATGTTCAAAGCCAGTTGCAAAGAAAATCCCTTGCTCTCTGTAGCAAGAGGACGGTCTGGGATACAGTGTAATACTAGTTGGTGTGCCACTCCTTTTTTTTTTTTTTTTTTTTTTAAAAACACTCAGAAAGTAGCACTTGTCATTTTTTTAAAAAATGCTTGCTTAGATTACTGTGACATGGACTGTCAGACCAGCTAATAGCAACACATGAGAGGATATAGAGAATTTTTGGTTGGAAAAATAAACTCTTACACATTACTATCAAAACTATTACACATTAACTAGTTCAAAATATCATGCCTAAAATAAAATATTCTCTAGATTAAGCTTCTCAAACATCTTTCAGAAATTTGGTGGCAGTTAACACTGAAAATTCAAAGCTGTTCTTACTCCGCCTCAGCCTTTGTGCTCACTTAATGAACAGTACAGACTGATCTGTGCTTCACTCAAATGTGTCTGTAAGAGCGAGACCACTTGCAGAGGAGTGCTGTGCATAGGGTTTTCATTAGGTGTTTTTTAAAGTCATTAATGCATCTGGGAAGATTTTAGATTTTAAAATGGCAACAAAGAGGTGAAATGAAGCATGATGATGAATGTTGTGGGGGAGGGAAATGCTAGGCAATCACACCAAGCTCTTACACATTTATATACAGGGGTTGGACAATGAAACTCAAACACCTGGTTTGAGACCACAATAATTTATTAGGATGGTGTAGGGCCTCCTTTTGCGGCCAATACAGCGTCAGTTCGTCTTGGGAATGACATATACAAGTCCTGCACAGTGATCAGAGGGATTTTAAGCCATTCTTCTTGCAGGAGAGTGGCCAGGTCACAACGTGATGCTGGTGGAGGAAAACGTTTCCTGACTCGCTCCTCCAAAACACCCCAAAGTGGCTCAATAATATTTAGATCTGGTGACTGTGCAGGCCATGGGAGATGTTGAACTTCACTTTCATGTTCATCAAACCAATCTTTCACCAGTCTTGCTGTGAAGCATGATGATGAATGTTGTATTGGTGCATTGTCATCCTGATACATGGCACCACCTTCAGGATACAATATTTGAACCATTGGATGCACATGGTCCTCCAGAATGGTTCGGTAGTCCTTGGCAGTGAAGCGCCCATCTAGCACAAGTATTGGGCCAAGGGAATGTCATGATATGGCAGCCCAAACCATCACTGATCCACCCCCATGCTTCACTCTGGGCATGCAACAGTCTGGGTGGTACGCTTCTTTGGGGCTTCTCCACGACGTAACTCTCCCAGATGTGGGGAAAACAGTAAAGGTGGACTCAGAGAACAATACATGTTTCACATTCTCCACAGCCCAAGATTTGCACTCCTTGCACCATTGAAACCGACATTTGGCATTGGCACGAGTGACCAAAGGTTTGGCTATAGCAGCCCGGCCGTGTGTATTGACCCTGTGGAGCTCCTGACGGACAGTTTTGGTGGAAACAAGAGAGTTGAGGAGCACATTTTATTCTGCCGTGATTTGGGCAGCAGTGGTTTTATGTTTTTTGGATACAATCCGGGTTAGCACCCGAAACATCCCTTTCAGACAGCTTCCTCTTGCGTCCACAGTTAATCCTGTTGGATGTGGTTGGTCCTTCTTGGTGGTATGCTGACATTACCCTGGATACCGTGGCTCTTAATACATCACAAAGACTTGCTGTCTTGGTCACAGATGCGCCAGCAAGACGTGCACCAACAATTTGTCCTCTTTTGAACTCTGGTATGTCACCCATAATGTTGTGTGCATTGCAATATTTTGAGCAAAACTGTGCTCTTACCCTGCTAATTGAACCTTCACACTCTGCTCTTACTGGTGCAATGTGCAATTAATGAAGATTGGCCACCAGGCTGGTCCAATTTAGCCATGAAACCTCCCACACTAAAATGACAGGTGTTTCAGTTTCATTGTCCAACCCCTGTATATGTATATATAAAAAAAAACTCTTACAAAACTAAAAACCAAATGATACCTGAACAATCAAACACTCAAATACACAATTTAGAGCTCTGGATGAAAACATATCCTGTTGGCACATGAAGGTATGTGTACAAGCTGTAGGTCACAGAGGACACTCTCTCCTGCTTTTGTGTCTGTATTCTTTTCTTCAAAAGACACACACACACACACAGTCATCATTCCCAAGCTCTCTAAATTATGCAGAGCCATATGCCTTCCTCTGACACAAATCTCAAGCATCTTACCACAAAGGCCCTTCTCCTTATCTGTGGAGCACACAGGCCCAGGCTAACAGCTTGGCATGCTGAGAAGATTAAGGGTAATGAATGCAAAGAAAAGGGACAAATGTCCAAAATAATACACCCACAAACAAATAAAAATATCTTTACACATTTTCAAATGAATACAGATATCCTTTTGTCCATGGGAGTGTGAAATAACTTGCCCACACATCCCCCTGCCTTTTAGGCAATCGTGTATCCTTAAAGCCCCCCCCCCCAAAAAAAAGTCCACTCGTCTCTGCTGACTTTGTCCAACTGGCTCATGTGAATTTTTCCCAGCTAAGGAGCTGCAGGAGATAACGAGAACTGAGGCAGAGGAGGTTACAGCTCTGAGGAAGGCAGCAGGGAAAACTTTCACTTACACTGGGCCCAACCCCTGATTCAGAGAGCTCACACTCCTTGGTAAATTGCTTGAAGCAAATCTATTGCACCTTTCTGCAGATGCATTAGTGTCAAATATGTGAAGTTGGCCATCAGAAACAAACTGGACTGCTTTATCGATGCATGCTTTGGAAAAGTCATCTACTGTACCATATGAGTAACGAGGATGGACTGCATCTTGGCAGCGGCGAGGTAACCCAGAATGTAAGAGGCAAACAGAGAAGCCACCTGAAAAACAAAGAGCAATTTACCTTAATAATTCACTCCAGAAAACCCATTAATACACATTCAAGAAAATAGTTTCATTGTACTTCGCATTGCTTTGTAGTAGTAACAGAGGTGTATCATTTGCTTTTTTTTTTTTGAAATCCAAATAACAAAAAAAATAAATAAATTTTTAAGTTAATTTTGATGTCAAAGCTGGATTTTATGGTTTGTTAGCGCTCGACCCTTTAGGGCAAATCTGCACCCCTTCCTTCCATCACAAATCTGTGTTGTAAATTTATCAAGAAAGAAAAACACAAATTGCAAAATGTGTACTTCACATGTAACAGCTCATTTATTTAAAGCTTTTATTCCATTACACGGTACACCTTTATGTCTCCTGTGAAGCACTCGAACAGAATATTTGTTTAATTCCAGAAGGTAAATCCAGGTGCTGAATACAGCGCGGCACTGAAAGATTACCGCTAAGTACCGTAATACAGTGACTCCACATTAAATACACATAGCAGTATTTATAAATGTAGCCTGAATATCACTATGAACCTTTGTTGTATTTTTCTTCTCTTTATTTCCTGTTGTCTCTTCACAGTCTATTAAAGATTAAATTTTCCTTCACAAAAATATAAAATTATCTTTTCCACTTGTACAAAACTGAACCCTTAATTCCAAGTTAAAAAAAAACTTGTTTAAAATTGAATGTCAATATATTTTTTTTAAACAAAAGTTATATTTCCCTTTAACCTATTTATAAACATTTGAAAATGCTTTTCTTAGTTTTTATCCATACACCCAACCATCATCAGCTGCCTTGCCGAGTACAGATTATGGAGGAAGCAGCTGCTCAGACCAGCTCCTCCAGCTCTTCTGAAGGGATAAGCCATTCACCAGCCAGCCGAGAGACATCATCTCTCCAGTGTGTCCTGTGCCTTCCCCCAGGTATGCTCCCACTTGGACACGCCCAAAACACCTCACTTAGGAGGTGCCCAAGCAGGGATCCTAGTCATATGCTTGAACTGCCTCAAGCAGCTCCACTGTGGAGAAATAGCAACTCTACTCTGAAGGACACCCTTCAGAGGAAGCTCATTTCCACGATCTCATTCTTTCAATCCCCACAGATTGAGGCCATAGGACTGCAGGAACGTAGATCAACTGGTAAATCAACATCCTTGCTTTTACTCTCAGCTCATTCTTCACCGTGACATACTGCAATAGCATCCATGTTTCTACAGAGACTGCACCAGTCCATCTAGCAATCTCCCGCTCCAGTTTTCCCTCTTTTGTGAATAAAACCCAAAGATACTAGAACTCTGACTGAGGGCAGAAACTCATTCCCAGCTTGGAGTGGGCACGCTACACTTTTCTGGCTAAGAATCATTTTCTGAGATTAGAAGGTGCTCATTCTCATCTCAGCCACTTCTTCATACTCCCAAAGGACCAAATCCACAGGACCAGCTGTCCAGTGCCTGTTTCTTGTGGTGGCAATCCACATTTAAATTTGATCACAAGTTGTAGGGTCCTCTAAATTAGCCAATGCAATTATTGATTATAATTAAACTGGGTTTGATTATTGTAATTGCTCAGGGGGCCTACTTCAGGCCTTGCAGCAAATTAACTGTGTGACTGCAAATTTAATAACGAAAACGAAAAACAAAAAAAACCAACTGACATCAAAGTTCCTCTGGACCGATGAGTAAGCAGTGTTGGTGGGTGTATTTGGCCTTGGACTGCATTATGCATGCAGGGGCTGGGGTGAATGGGTTCAATTAACGGCTTAGAAATGTAAAACAAAGAAATAATAGCTGTGAAACAACACGTCCTGTGTTAAAATCCCCACACAAAAGCAGCAGTACCCTGAGGGGGCAGCAGCAGTGTGGGCTAAACTGTTACTGAGCACATATGCTCGCCGCAGTGACCCATTTGTTCTGAAGTTGTTCAACTTTTGCCTGCCAGCCCACACATTTTAACTTAAACCTGTCAATCAGTTTCAATTATTCTTATTTAACAGTTTAACAACTCTTTGAATTACATGCTTTTTTAATGAGTTTATCCCTGTTTCAGTCTTTCTGATCTCCATTTCTCCGCCACGCTGCCCGGAGTCTGTATTTTTCACACCTGCCTTGCCGCAGTCCTCCGTTCTCACCACGTCTCTATTTTCTCTTTAATCTCTCTGCTCCCCCCATTCTCTCTCAAAGTTTATCTGGCTCTGTTTACCTGGGTGAGCAGCACAAACTGGGCAAACTGCCAAGGCAGCATGAAGCACAAATTGGAGATGCCTAGAAAGACCATGGCTGTCCGGCTCGGGTTCCGTGTCCTGGGGAGAGAAGAGACAGACGGGGGGGAAAAGGTGGTGAGAGCAAGGCTGTAACAGAGATAAGACAAGATATATTAAGATGCCTGAGAAAACACACACACACACACACACACACACACACACACACACACACACACTCTGACTGTACTACAGAAACCTTATTATGGACCAAGCTCCACTCAAAAACTATAAAACAGAAGTCCTTTTCTATTTACTGTGACAGTGACATCAAGAGAAGTCACAGTTTCAAAACTGTTATCACACAACACAAAGTGTCAACCACCAGCTGGGTGTTAAAAGGAAGGAGGGGAAAAAAACAAAAACAGATGCTTCCCCGTGTTTCTTTTTCCATTTCAAAACGTTTCAGGCGCTGAGCTTTAATTAGGCAGGCAGAGTGAACACCAGACTAATGCACTGTACAACATTTCAGCTATGTAGGTGTAAGTATTATGAAATGATGACATAAAGATGTGTTCAGACATCCACTCAGTGAGCACTTTTTTTGGATGGTACATTCAGCTGCTTATTATCATAATCAGACAATCACATGAGGTTATTGAGACTACAGAGGTTAATGTTGCTTCGCTCTTCAGAACGAGTCGGGACGTTGAGGTCTTTCAGGGATGTCTGAGTATTGCTGGAAATGGTGAAAAACAAAAACCACTCAGCGAGCAGCGTCTTTGTAGACGGAAATTCATTGTTGATGGGGCCAGAATGGACAGAAAGGCTACGATAACAGATCAACTTTTACAACTGCGCTGAGCAGAAAAGCAGCTCAGAATTAGCAAAGTATCTTTTCTTTGGGTATATGTGCTTTCACAGCACAAAAATCAGGCTAGGGTCCAGTCTTGTCAGCCAGCAACAGAAATCTGAGGCTGCAGCTGACAAAGGATCAATAAAAGTAGAAACTTCAAGGCTGGGGGGAAAAAAAATTGCAGCTAGTCGAATGATTCTCAGTCTCAACAGTACAGGCTGCTGGTGGTGTAACAGTAATCAGTCATGGTTTGAATGCCACACAGCCTATCTGAGTAATCCTTGGTATGAAAGGATGCACGCACGATCTATCATCTTCAAATAAAGCAGCAAACATTTCACTAAAGGGAAGTCTTCCAAGCTGGATAATCATGATAATGAGGTCAGATTTTGGTGGCCTCCCCAGTAATCAGATCTGAAACCAGTAATGTACTTTTGGGACACATGAGTACACATGTGTAAGTGATGGCTGTGTACATTCTGAAACATGTCACCAACCTTCAAAAGACTTGAAAGTAGCAGCGCATTGGAGACGCTGAGAGAGCTTACCGTAGGATGTATGTGAGAAGAAGCATCTGCAGGACCAGGAAAGGGTAGGCAAAGCTCTCCCTCAGGGGTGGGGTCCACATCACCCGAGTGCTCTGATAAAATATGCAACCAAGAAAAGAATGAAATTTACTTAAAATCAAATTCACATAGTTGTGATTTTCCTGTCAGAGAGGGGGAAAAAAAAGGAATGAGATACATTTTATTCCTCTGCAGCTTATAAATAAATCTTACTTAATCCTATATTTACACAGACTGTAGAAGACACTGCTTGTGTAAAGATTACAGGCATTTAATGTAAGACATCTGGTATCTGTCTATTGGCAGGATCTCTTAAATGCAAAAATACTGTGGGTGAAGAGGTTTCATGTTTTTAATCTATGCTGGAAGAACCAATTTATTCATGAATTCTAGGTTAGCTCATGGAATAAAATACAACAGGTTAAAGTTTAAGTCAGAGACTGCATTTAGCTATAATTAATAAACATTAGGCTGATGTCTGATTAGCTCTAAGTGACTATACTACACCTCATTCAATCCCAACACATAGTGCTCACCTAGAAACAAGTTTAGCCACGCAGACTGCTTAGCTCTGTACTCTCACTATAGCCCCAATTACCAGTTGTGTGGTGGCTCATACTGCAGCATATATGCAGCTCTGCACACAGGACGGGGGAGGGGAATGAGAGGAAGGAGATACCAGGAGAGTTTGTTTCCTAGTTCCAGCATGAAGAGAAAATAGCGTACATATACATACCACTGAAAAAAATACAATCCCCAGTGAACAGGCCCAGTGGGGGGGTGGTGTCTGCTTAGGTCCAGCTGTTATTGAGCCCGTTTCTAAGGGTTGAAACTCCCACCACTTCATTTTAACACAGTTAACACTACAGCCCTGTGTCACCTCAGAGCACGTAACCCCATTGCTTTTTTACTTCTCCCTCTACAGAAGTGGAAATCACATATGCTGCTGTCACAAGCCACCACAGCACTCAGGGAGAGGACAGAGAAATATGTTCGAGCGTGCGTTTGACTGAAATTTGTTCAGGAGGAAACTTGAGAGAAGGAGATAGGCAGAGGGACTCAGCTTTGAGTGCCAGCCAAAAACAAGTCTAAGCCCCTTTGAGGGCTGAAATGAGTCCCTGTTAACCACCCTCCTCTTTTCCTGATTGCTTTTGTCATTTTGAGTTTTACACATTTCAGAAGCTTACACTTTACAAAGCTCCTACATTTGAATATCCCGATAAAGATATTAAAAAGGAACTGCACTTACCTCACCGTGATTGAAGAAAAAACACAACGTGGTTACAACGCCACCCAGTCGACTGCCGCTAATGAGAAAAAATTTGAACATAGTGGGGGTAAAAGACAAGACAGGCAGAAAGCAAAAGACAGATCCAGAGAGATCATCTTCTCTCTGATGCTTCAAATTTATGAATCTAAGAGACCGCAGCCGAATGGTCTACGCCTGACAGCTTACTGCTGAGATGGGCCATTTAAAAATCACCCTCTCCTCACCAGTGCCCACCTGTGTTGTGCCGGAGTGGTTACCTGAGGTAGGAGCCGTAAATGAAGAAGAGGCTCATCATCATGCCGTTCAGCAGGAACACACAGGCCACATAGAAATATGCTGGGTCACCCATCCCTGGAGTGCACAACACACACACACACACACACACACACACACACACACACACACAGAGCTAGCTTTTATCCAAGTTAAATGGTACCAGTCGAGTTGTCTGACATATAATGCAGTTTTGTTCATTTGCATAATTTTAGAAAGAGGACATCGGTTGGGGCATTGGAAATTTCTGATTCTATTTTGTTTTTTTATAAATGTGAATGATCAAGAACTGTGCCTAAATATCCAACTGTTGGTATATTCACACATGATTTGGATACTTTTTAAAAAAAATTATCTGCAAGCATCACTTCACTTCGCATTCCTGTTGTTGATTACCATCTAGAACAGCATTTCATGCTCCTTTAGCAAGCTTTTTCTCCTTTTAAAAAGAGCTGGCAAAAAACCCATCTATGAACAATATTGCTAAGCAATGTCATCCTGCTATTCTCTCTCTGAGCAGCAGCACCACCCACATGGAGGCTGAGCACCACGGGAGAAACATTCTGTTGCTGCTAACATTTTTCTATCAGTAATGACCTTATACATAAATATAAACAAAATTACAGCAAATCCATTATCTCAGGTGTGTGATTATTTTGTCAGGGGACACTGCAGTCATAAAACTCAGACACAAGCCTCTCTGCAAGGTTAACTGCTGAGGGTAAATACAATATGCACACTTTTGTCTTTATGTGAAAATATTTAGATAGAACGCCAGGCATCCTTCTCCATCACACAGGTGATAATTATGCTTCAGTTTACTGCCTCACCGATGCAAGCATAGAACCTTCGTTGCAAGATTTAGCAACTTTTATCATGGTGAAATATTTATGGATGCTCTTGTTCAGAGTTAGGCAAAACTCTCTGTGAAAGGAGCACTGTATGAGAGACATTACTGCCTTTACCTTTCTCTTTGAGTGCGTTTAGAACAGCCAATATATTTAAACTAGTGCTTGATTTCATCGGACCACTCTGCAGTCATCTCACACACCCCCTTGGAGATGACTGATCAGGAAAAGGAATGCAAATCTCTGAGGACAAGTGCTTTTATTCCAATATGTTTAAAAATCTGATCTGAAGGTGGCATGCGCAGGCATCTCCCTCCATCTGTGCTGCTTACACTTTGTGTGCAAAAACGGGGCGCTTCAGATGGAATAAGTTAGGTCATGCAAAAATAGCCCAGGAAACAGGATCTTTGTGCAGCTCTGCTTCTGCTGTGAAGGCACCGCATAATGTGATCCTCTCCTGCAGACTCGGAGCTGCACTTAAAAAAAAAAAATATAATTACATTTTTTTAACTCCATATGTAATGATATGTGTGCAATAAATATTAAATATTAATTATATGTTTTGTGCTGCGTAACATCTTTTCTTTTCATGTTCTGTGTCTGCTTAGGTCCAAAAACAGGTATTTTAAGGATAAATGGTGATTGCAACTTGAATGCAGGTATGAATCTGAGTATGAGTGGGTGAATGTCTCTCTGTGTCAGCCCTGTGTCAGACTGGGGACCTGTCCAGAGTGTACACCACCTCTGTCCCAGTGTCAGCCGGGATAGCCTCTAACACCTGAATGACTGAAACGGATAAGCAGTTAAAAACCCAGTGGATGAAAAAATAACTTATCACACAGCAGCAGAGGTTTCATATCTGAATGACACCAAAGCTGAAGTGTAATAACAGGAAGTACATTAGACAACATGTTACGATCAGCCAGTATGTGGCCTTATCAAAAACAGTAGACAAAACACACGCTGAACTGGAATAATTAGACAAATTTATTAGAGCACATCAGCCTGTAGGTTCCTCAATTTGTTCCCCAAAATCTGATGGAGAGATTAAGGTTTGAAGCTTTTGTGACAGCAAATAGACTTTGCTTCACTTCACCGTTCAGTGAACTGACGTCGTGCTGCTGTATTTTGGGCACCATCTATTCTCTATGATGCCAGCATAATAAGGTACACAGAACAGATCGACCAGGCTGCAGTGACTAACATGATACTTGGGGGTGTGTTGACATCACTAAGAGCCGCTTCATCCCCACGATGTGACGGTAAATCGCTCGGCAAACAGAAAAAGGACCTTGTTGCAACACTGTCTGAAAATGTAATACAGACTTCCCATTCTCTGTGCCATTTTATATCATATAAAAATAACATACGGGCTGACAGTTACAGGAAATGCAATGCGGCTTGCGTCAGGTTTATGTAAACACTGTGAAAACAGCCTGGGTACATCAACCGTGGGGTGCCACGTTCACTAATGAGACTGACAGAAACACAGAGACTGCAGCTCCGCAAAGCAAAGCTGACAGCAGCTTTTGCTTGTTTTCTGTCAGCAGACTTCCAGGAAATGTTCCTGTGAGCAAACTGGGAAAAAAAAAAAAAACTATTTATGTGCAAAAGGTTAAAAGCATTTTCCTTCCCTCAGGACCAGAAAAATCAATCAGTATGTTTCTCTTGTTCTGTTATAAATGTTATTCAGTCTGCTGCTGTGGCATGGCTTTATAGGGGATGCCTAGCATGGTGCTTCTTAATCTTATTTTTTATTTTATTAACCATAGGCATAAAGATGATCTATCAGCTGACTGACACACTGTTAATAAGGTGAAGCTTTACTTAGACTGAGCTTCTCAAATGTGAGATTTTTGTACTTTTCTACATCTTAAGTGACAGTTCAACCATTTATCCAAGGAACTGGGTTACACTCATCACCAAGTGGGATGAAACAGGAGCATGGAGTGAGTGTGTGTGTGTGTGTAAATGCACACAAAGGAGCATGTTTTCAGTTAAGACTTACATGCCATGGCAACAGTGTTTACCTTCACAGCTGTCGACAGAAGTCAGTCCCTCTCCTCTGTTGATGGACCAGCACATTTTTGTGGGAATCCCAAAGTAACCCATTACACCTGTGTACATCCGGTACCAGCTGGCCAGGACCACCTGGGGAGAGAAGACAGGATGTGAAAATCCTGTTTTAAAAGTGGCATTTTCAATTCAGCTGTCAGTTTGTCTTCCTCAGACAATTACAACAAGATAATGGAGATAAAAGATTGCTGTCACAGTCTGGCGATAATGAGCTCCTCTGGCTTTTCAGTACGTCACCACATACCCGGCTGCAGCCAGTTTCATTCAGTTTTATATTTTTCATTATTATTAAAGTTTCTTCTTTTGTTTAAAGCTTCAAAAATATTTTTCCAAAACCTGTAAGAAACTGTGTTACATAATGAATGACTTTTGCTATTATAGAGCAGCCCTAAATAACCGTGCTTATATATCATTAAGTAACCAGATTACTTACAGTCACTCATGCTCAATGAGCATATTTCTAAACCATCATGTAAAGAAATATTTACAGAAACCTGGTTTCTCCATCCTACAAGATTCGTTCTGAAGAAAGCACATTAATCTGCCATGTATACCATTTCTAGTTGCATTTATTGTTATTGCACATACATGGCAAAGGGCTGCAGAGAGGGAGAATAAAAGTAGAGGGAAGAATGGAAAATCCAACACAAACAATCATCTAAAAGACTAAATAAGATCCACCACTGAACATCTGACTATTTGCGAAATTCATAAACTCTCTGTGTAAGGATGCAAGTTCTCCAGTTACCTGCATTACCTGATTTTGTACACTTAAGTTAACAAACACATTAAATGCTTCCACATTATTGTACTGCAGCCGCTTCTGACCATACAATCCTAATGAAATGCTATAAAAAGGTTTAGTCATCACTGCAAAGCTGAAGAACCTCGTCATGATAAAATTACCTCACCAGTCAAATCTTTTATTCCTGCTGTAAAAGAGTTTTGTTTGGACCGAGGGATTCACTGTATACTTCCCCCTAAAAGCCTGTGCAAGAATAAAGATTTGATCTTCTTCTGAATACATTTCAAAGTTATGGATTATTTTTAGTCAGAGCATCAAATAAAATGCGTGCATGGTAACTTGCCAAAATCAATATTACCTCTGGATACAGATTGAATCTCTTCAGTGTGTTAATAACCAGGGGATACTCTGTCAGCCGATCGTTCATGACCATGTGAAGGCCGTCCAGGAAAGAAGGAGCCTCAATAATTGTCTTGTAGTAGGAATAGTACAGACCCTGGTATCAAAGAGAACATTACATACAGAAGATTACAGAAAGAAAAAGGCAGCAGACGGCTACTAAATATAACTCCAGCCCTACAACTCAGAAGAAACTGGAATGAGTTACACCAGCTCAGCAGAATACCACGACTCACAGCCCATTTGGCAGCAAACAGCATCACTTAAACACCAGCACAAACACTACTTTTAGGGTGCTTTTACACCCACAGTTTGTTTACTGTGGTCCAAATCAGTTGACGAGTTTGTAAACTTGTAGCTCTGCCCAGTGATGTGGTCTCTTTTCACACGGAAGAATCCAAGCAAACCAAAATACGTTATTACATACCACGTGGGAACATTCAGTCTGCTTACTGGCCAGATGTGTCTGGGATGGAAGCAACAAAACTATACAGGAAAAGCTGCTGTTTTTTTGGACTACTGGGGAAGATGGACACTTCGCATTTATTTCATGGCTAGTTGCTAGCCTGTACTGACCACTGCACATCTACTGCATCCCAGAATCCAAAACATACATGGCTACGGGAAGGTGTTTAGCTCAAACTGGCAACGTGCACCTGGCAGTTGGGTCGAATTGGGGTTGGGTCGAGGTTGGCTCACGTTCACACCACAAACAAACTGCTCTGGAGTTCGTTTGGAGCTGGACCGAGCTCACCTCCTCCGCAGTGTCTCAGAGCACTTGTTTTGCTCTGCACCTGAATGAGATTACCGCAGTCACATCTGCACAAAGGGCCGAAACAAACCAGAGTCCAATTTAAAGGGACTAAACTCCGCAGGTGTGAAGACACCCTCAGAGACGGATGCTGATTTTGCTCTTGTGCAGCCGTTCATCAAGTGATCAACGTGGAAAGCGACAGAGCAGCAAAGAAATAATAAATACACTGATTTTTGACAACTTTCAAGTTCATATTTTTGTATTACTGATTTGATTTTCTCTGAATGGACACAGAGTCACGCTAGTTTAACCACAGGCATGCAAGTCTTCTTTTAAATGTTTGTTTTCACCCCTTTCGCTTCAGCTGAGGCCTGCGCACGACTGTTTTGGTGGCCACGGGTCGAAGTTCACTTTAATCAACTTTGCCTTTGAAAATCAGTTTGGATGTCAGGTAGAAGCACTGAGTTTTGGAAATCGCTACGACGTCATCATTGTCGTCTTGACCGCACAGGAACACGGTACCAGACACTGCAGTTTGTGATCACCCTGCTTAGGGTTTCTTTATTAAGCAGGTGGATCTCATTTTTGAAGCACAACCTCACATCCATTTTTTTTTACTGCGGACTGCTGTCATACTTTGCTTAACACAAGGCTAAGGTGACAGTTCTTATATGCTGACTGGGGTGGCAGCAAACGCTTACTGCCATTAACAATCTCCTCATTAAGTTTTAATGACTTCAGCAATGATACGGTCTATAAAACGAAATGAAAATATTAAAGAATGCATGCCGTGGTTAGCAAAGAGCTGCCCCAGAACTGCCTGCTTCGTCTGACTAATCTCAACACCCACCTTTAAATTTCAAACAAAATCATATTAACAGATTTGGACTGTTTTTTCAGTCAGTTGACTAGTGATGATATTCCCTTTATAAATAAGTGTTGTATACACGCTATACGTTGAGATTTCTTCCAGCACCCTTTGTCCAACATATCCACTATCCCTCCTCTCCACATGTCTAACCCATCTCAACCTTGCCTCTCTAACTTTGTCTCCAAACTGCTCAGCCTGAGCTGTCCCTCTTACATATTCATTTCTAATCTCCTCCATCCTGGTCACTCCCAGTGAGAATCTTAACATCTTAACAGCTCTGCCTCCCGACTTTACTCGAAAATAAAGGTTTTAAAATGCTGTTTTCCCTCTTTAAATTATTCTTCTATCACTCTTTGCTGTTGCAGTATTCTCTGATCAATTTCAATTCAAGAAGCCCATGAGTCTCACAGATAAAAATAGTCACTCAGAATAACTCTGTATCGATTTTCAGTGACCATTTCCTCTGGTCAAAAGAAAAAGTAAGACAGCCATCACAATAGCAATTTAAGCATAACAGAACCACCAAATTTTGTTTTTCTTTTTGTGTGTATATCCTTCATCTGTATCTTCAGCTACAAAGACAGTAAAGTGCCCTGCAACAGGTGGAGTGGGTGGCTGAAATATAGCCCTGAAATTAAGATCATGGAGTTAATCTGGGGTTATTCACAGAAAACTCCACCAAGTTCTCCAATTTGCTCAGAACGACTTTCCTGCAGACTAACAGTGAGCAAATACCAAGGACAACTGGTGCTGTTTTAAGGGCATGCTGAATATTAATCTAATTTAGGTTTTTCCTTTTCACGGATTTTAGGCTTTAATAAAGTTAAATTATGCACCTAAAGATTCTGCACTTATTACTGTATTGTTCTGTCAGATTAAACTTAGATAAGCGATACACACATACACATACTGTGCCATCCCACGTGATGACATGACTTTGTATGGCAGTATTTATCAGATCCATGTGCACACTCCTATTGCCTGAGATCAGTAAACAATGTCATCATTTCGCAAAACGAATCACTATTTCAGAAAAAGAAAAAGAAAGAATTACCATTTCTGTTCGAAAAGCCATTTCCTTCTCCAGGTTAGACAAATGCGAGAAGTGCCTGTCATTCTCAAAGAGCTGTGAGAGATGATACCTGGGTACATGAGCGAGAATGCTGTGTGAGCCAACAGTACAGTAGTGTGTTAACGCTAACGTGGTAAACCTGATTAAATCCACAGCTTACCAGTGCAGATATCCACTGAGAGCAGCTGCGGACAGAGAGCATTAACTTTCACTGTTACAGAAGGAAAAAGCTACTTCATAAATGAGAATGGAGGCTAGACATGCAAAGCCACAAACCGCCGGTTTTGACAACAAGGGTGAAGACTTGCAGTGTCAAGGGGGTTACACTATCGTGCATTTAGAGGAGAAATCCAAGCTTGAAGTTTGCCAGAAAACCTGTTAACACGTGTGGAGCTGATGTGGCAAAATAAGCAGAACAAATACGGGACACTTTCATTTGATTTTAATGAGCAGCAACAGCAGGTAACTAATGCTAGAGAGATAGCGTTTGGGTGGGCTAACGTTAGCCAAGTGATCGGCAGCGGAGATAACTTAATTTAGCGGAGCCGCTAATGCTGCTAGTGTTAGCACTCGTTAGCTTATGGTTCTGCAAGAAGCTAACAGGCTAGCGGTTCTGAACTTACCGAGGAGAAGAGTGATTCCCAGCTTGGCGGCTGCAGAGGGAGTTAGCCCCAGCTTGTGCCCGATGCCTGAAAGCCCGTTTGAATGCGTGCTGTTGAAAGCCTTGCCCTCCCTGCCTGGTCGCCTAACGTTACTTTTGCCAGGAGGCGAAACAAGCGGGCTCCTGTCGCGGTCAGTCTGGGTCGCCGGACTCTTCCCGGTCTGTTTTTTGGTTTTAGCGACCATGATTTCCAAAAAGAGACGAGGTAAAGAGAGCGGAGAGTCGTGGAAGAACCCAAGGGGTGTGAGCTGCGCAGCCCCGACACACGCTCGTATCTGGTCCTCGAATCTGCCCCTTTACTACCTGAGCGATGCTTTAAATGAGCACTGCGAGAAAGCTTGTGAAGTTGCGCCCCCTGCTGGTCGTTGCACACCACTGCAGTGAGCTTGAGAGTGTAACCGTGGCAACACCAAGTAGCGCGTGCTTTTCTGTGTGTCAGGAAATGATAACGCATGTCCAAATCCGAAATGTCCGAAAAGGCCACAGACTCTAAAAGGGGCTACCCCAGGAGGCTTTGTTTGAAATGGCATTTGTTGTTGAAAAGTCAATAAAATAAAATAATTTAATAGTAATAAAAAAAACAAGCAAAGAAATGAAACTGTCTCCAAAAAAGACTAAAAAGGACTGAAAAGAAACCTGAAAAATTTACAGAAATATGAAAAGTAACTGCAAAGAGACAAAACAGAGACAAAAGTGACTGCAACTAAATCTGAAATGACCCCAAAGCACACACACACACACACACACACACACAAAACTGCAGAAAGAAAAAAAGACATGACCACCAAATCTTAAAAGCCAAATGAGATTCATAGCAACTGCAACAAAGGGTAAAACGATTACAAAGAGATACAAAATCATCACAAAGATGTGCGAAATGATGGCAAAGACACAAAGTGGAGACATAAGCATGCGAAAAAATTATGAAGAACAGAATTTAATTTCTGACTATGGATGGGACACTCTGAGTCAAGGTGAAAACTGGGATTAAATGTGGTTTTGGAAGTTGATGAAATATGCTAAAATTATTTTTTATTTTTAAGTAACAATAATAGAAGTGATAAATAAGTGAGAGCAAAGAATGGTGGTATAAATATGACATTTCCCCCTTTTTCTGAGGGGACAAGCTTTTTAAATTTTTATTTTGGTCCAAGATCAGAAAGATTTTTTTTTCTTTTTCTCTAGTTAATCATATCTCTGCAAAGTAGCATTTATGCTATTTATCATCTTGTAAATTCTTATTTTAACTGTGTTTATGAGGGTTGATTTTTGGGCAAGAATGATTTCTTTCTTTCTTTCTTTCTTTCTTTCTTTCTTTCTTTCTTTACAAGTGCCGCTTAGGCTGGCTTGGCAGCAGTGTTTGCACTGCAGACAAAGCTGAAGCAGCAGAAAGAGGATTCCTATTAATGCCAGACACTGAGCTGTGAGCTGCCATGATTCACAGCCAGAGCAGCCAAAAGTGCAGCGTCACATACATGATACCATACTCACAAAACAAATAAACATGAACACAAATCAGCTCTCCTCATTGACTTATGACATCATGGGCTGTTTTCCTCTGATTGGGATCTGACAGAGTGTAAAGCTGCATTCTGAGCTGAGGTGGAGTTAAATGTGCTTCAGAAATGTCAATGTTAATTACACCTCACCTACTTTAGCTGTTGTGCAATAGCATCGCATCCCATGCCTGGCATCAAACCCATGATCTGTCTCTTGTTCCTCTGAGCAAATGAAGGGGCCAGGCTTTGCACTCTGATAACTGGCACTGTGAAAACTCAAGGATGAAGCTGGGTCTGAACCTCTGAGTTAAACTCTGCAGAGATGATGGGCTTTACAGTATCAGCTGTCATACAGGTGTTGCTGCCAGCAGATCAGGAGTTAACTGTAAAGTTTTGTCAGTGCGGAAGATGATGCAGCGTAGCAACTGGATGACGTGGAATCAAACCTTGACCCCACCATACCAACAGATTTGGAACAATATGAAAACAAAGAAAATGAATGAAAAAAGAACAAATCATGTAACATGGGAAAAAAAATGTAAAATCTCTTAAATAAAGGCAAGTCCTTACGTGTATTAAAATTTATTGGTCGTACTGTTGAATCCACAATGATGGATGTGAATGGATTTATTTCTAATGTCTGTCGGATGGAGCCAAAGGTGGCCAGCAGAAAGGAAGAACTTTACACTGGACTTTGATCCTCATCCTACCAGCTGGGGTCCAAAGGTAATGTTTTTGTCATATTGCACAGGTTTTTATTTTCTATCATTCCATTTTTTTCATGACTTTGGCAGCCAGTTTGTTCCTAATGATGTGGCATCACTGTTTTGTGTTTCAGCATTAATATTTTTTAAAAATACAAATGTTTGGGGGATCTTATTCAAAGGCACCCAATTCTGCCCGGGCAGATTTAATACATGGAACTGTTTATGCAGTTTATGTTTGCCGTGTCATACAACATGTTGGGATTAGAGGAACCTCATTTTAAAGAAGAAAGAATCCATTGCTGCGTTGATCATCTGGATGGGGGACTTCCCTGATTGAGGCGTCTACCTGAGACAGCTGGGCTGTGCCCCGGCCATGCCACAGATGAAACGGAGAACTGATACTGCTGCATTGCAAGCCCCAGTCCGAGGAACAGTGACTCTTTTGGGAATGAGGAAAGTGCCACCTGCTGATGTGACTGTCCAGCTCACAGCTGGAAAATCTACTCAAATGAGGCGTTACGTTTGCTCCTGAATCTCAGGCAGTTTGTCCAGAAGTTCTGGACATAAATACTGATTTTCTGAATCCATAAATCCACAGATGTTGCAGAGATGCCACCTAATTAACAGGAGCCACAAAACAGTTTCAATAAACCATAAATATTAATGAAATCACATTACAGCTGCTGACATCTGTTACTCATCCACTGAACTACCGAAACAAACACAAAAACCACGTAAAGGTATTTAAACTATGTAAATAAAAATGAATGACTCCAAGTTACAGCTTTGGTTTCTGAATTGAGCCATGCAGCAGCTCGCACGTCAGAGTGAAATGTATTGAAAAAAGTTTCTATATCACATGATATTTGGATCCATCAGCTCCCACAGAGAAAAGTTCACTCTGAAACCTTTCCCGTGTGTTTGTCAGAGCTGAAGGACGCGGAGCTAACAACTTGGCATCGTGTTATCAAAGTCTGACTCCTCCAGACTGAAAAAAAGCTGAAAAACAATATATATTCATTTATAGCAACACACAAAGATAAACACAACATTCAAAAGAAGCTGAAACTGCCGCAGGAAATAAATAAAACTGTGCCTGAAACCTAAAAAATGTGCAAAAAAGGATTCAAAACATAAAAAATACATATGTAAAAAAAAAGAAAAGAAATGACAAAGCCCTTCAAAAACAACAACTTTCATCATATTATCATCATCATCATCATCATCATAATAATAATAAATAACAATATTAAAATGAAGGTTGTTCCCAATCAATTTATTTACATTAATGTAGTTCCGTTTCAGAGACGAGAATCAGAGATGGTTCGGCCACTTCTGAGTATGTTCATATTGAGTTTAAACTGTGCATGGGCAATGAAACAAGCCATCATGAACTTATAGTTAAAAACATAAAACACTTACATATAAAGCAGACTGGACAGACAGTAATATGACCAATATTCTTTTCTTCTTTTAAAGGGGTCAGAAAATATGAAGCACCATCACATGTGACCAACAGATGGCACTAAATGACCACAATTCATATGTACTTTCAACCCACATTTCATCTTCACATCATCATCATCATCATCATCATCATCATCATCATCATCATCATTATCATCATCATCAAGCCATTAAATTGAAAAAAGAGATAGAAATAAGGCAGGTAACAACTCTGAGAAGACACTTGGATGCTGATGTGTTTGGGTTGAGCCGGGGCAGAGACAGTAACATCAGGAAAGATGATTTCATCCCATCTGTTTTTCCTGGGGAAGGACTGACAAGGAGAAGGAGGGAGAAATGGGAGTGACATCATCACAGCTTCTCTCAAACTCCACAAACAATCGATTCCCGCTCAGGGTGGGTGATGCTGTAGTGGGCTTTTGTGTGGGTGCAGGGAGATATGATCATAAGATATTATTAGAGGCCGTGTGTTTGTTTTCAGTCTGACCACAGCTGTCTGAGATGTGATGAGTTTCAGAGGAATACTGCATTTTTCAACAACAAGAAAACAAGTTTAAACCCAAGCAAATCCTCAGGTTGTTTATTGTCCATCAGAAAGGTATCTGATGGGTTTCAGATTCACTCTGCAGCAGCTCAAGGCAGGATCCATTTAGTAGGTTATTTGTGTGCAAATTAAAGATTACAGACAGGAAAACAGGATCAACCAAATATCACACAACAGTTGTGTAAGAACAACAGGAGGCAGAACGAGTAAAAATGACACAATGAACAATGAACGAAGGCGAGATTTCTGGTATGAACGGTATATGGTGTGTGAACTGGAAATAGGTGATGCAAGTTCATGTTACTGTACATGGTCAAGTATAGGTACATCATATCTGTACTTGAGTAAATGTACTATATTCCATCGTTTGAAATCCGCCCAGACTGCACTGTTTATCCCCTTTCCTTAAAGCAGTCAGTTCTCACAAGCCATACTTCTCCTTGCGTTACTTCACAGACTCTTTTCTTAATGTCACAGCTTTGTTGAAACAGGCTTTCCTACTGCCTACACACATCTGACACGGTGCTTATTGTTACACCACCCTCAGCAGTTATTTTTGGAGTGCCATACATATGTGCCTTCCCCATTCTGCTTGTCCAAAGCCTTGCCTGAAAACCACCAGCACATGTGGACATCGCATGGGATAAAAATCCTTCCCTGTATGCCACATCTCTCATCATCAACCCTAATTTACAACCCACCAGGAGCCCTCTGCTCCTTCTCGCTACCGTGGCAGTATTTTCTTAAACTCCCTGCTGATTAAAGGCGGACAGGCCGAGCCAGAAATACCATAACTGACGCTGAGTGGTCGCCAGGGCTGTCAGAAATGCAGAGGTGTCGCTGGGCGGGACGACGGTGAAGGAATAGTTGAAGAAGCTGTTAGCTCAGCTTGTGATTACACTGAGGGAATTTGTTTTTACACCAAATACAGCATGGCAGAGGCACTGAACGGGCGAGAGTGTGGGTGGGTATACCGTCAGGTTTTTTTTTGGCTGAGTCAGTGTCGCAGCTTGAGGTTTGACCTCCTGCTAATTAAAGACAACCAGCCTGCATAAAAATAAAAAGCAAGAACAGGGTCAGTATGACACGTGATAATTAAATAATACAATTTAATAATCAACAATTACATTTTACATATCATTTCAAAATCTGCAGACAGTCCTTGTGGATAGGCTGATTACTTTGATTATACACTGCACAAAAAAATTAAAGGAACACTTTGAAAACACATCAGATCTCAACGGGAAACAAAATCATGCTGGATATCTATGCAGCAACTCAAACTGATACTCAGCTGTTTGAATGGCCCCCATATTCTGGTATGCATGGCTGAGAACACCGGGGCATGCTCCCAATGTGACGATGGCTAGTGTCCTGGGGGATCTCCTCCCAGATCTAGACCAGGGCTTCGCAGAGCTCCTGGACAGTCTGAGTCTGCCACATGAGGCGGGACATTGTTGTGCACCAGGAGGAACCCAGGACCCACTGCACCAGGGTAGGGTCTGACAGTGGGTCCAGTGATTTCATCCCGATACCAAATGGCATTCAGGGTGTCGTTGCCTAGCCTGTGGAGGTATGTCTGTCCCTCCGTGGATATGCCTCTTCGGATCATCACTGACCCACCACCAAACTGGTCATGATGAACGCTGTTACAAGCAGCATAATGCCCTCCAAGGCTTCTGCAAACCCTTTCATATCTACCTGTGTAACCTCTGTAGGGTCCAGGTGTCGCCTCATGCTCCCAGTAGCGACACAGACCCTAGCCAAATGCAAAACTAGTGAAAAAACAGTCAGAAAAGATGAGGAGGGAAACATTTCAGTGGCCTATACCTTTAAACCCATTCCTGTTTTGGGGGTTGTCTCATTGCTGCCCCTCTAGTGCACCTGTTGTTAATTTCATTAGCACCAAAGCAGCGGAAACTGATTAATAACCCCCTCTGCTATTGAACTGACCAAATCAATATCCCAGAAGTTTAACTGACCTGAGGCTGTACTTTGATTAAAATGTGTTCCTTTAATTTTTTTTGAGCAGTGTATTTAATGAGGTTTTGCAGACATATGACTGCCTATCTACAAACACAGCTACTCTCTCAGCTGTGAAACGTGTGTCCCAAACATGAAACGGGGGGGGGCATTTCCCCTCAAAGTAAAGGCAGTGCCTTTTAAAACATGCTGAAAACTCATTTGAATTTCAGGTCCTGACAATGGGGACATTTCCTAGTCTGACTGGCAGCATCGTTTTAGGCTTGGCAGTGGCAGTGTGTTAATCTGTCTGCCTCTCTGAGAGTCAGATGGCCTGCTTGATTTAACAGGTATTATAGTTGTCCACATAAGTGTAGTTCAAGCAAATCACACGTGTGTATGAGGAAGGGGAGGGACTGAACAGGAGGGCGGAATTAATTTACGGGCTAAATGGCTCCCTGTGTCGCTGTGACATGTTTATAACAGAGCAGAAACACATGCTGTCAATGATCACTCGTTGTTTGAGTATCAGTTATCTGAACATTAAGGCCCATTAGTATTTTCTGGGAACCAATTCAATTAGTTCTCTCCAGGGGCCACGGGGCCGCAACAGCACATCAGTCAGACAGCAGGAGTGAGAGGCTGCCACAACCAGTGTGTGTGTGTGTGTGTGTGTGTGTGTGTGTGTGTGTTTCTGTGTAAGATAGATCATTTAAATGAAATAAAAACAAAAGTTAAGAGTGACGATATTCTGCCGAATTTTTACTTCACTGACTGGTTTGGGCTAGATTCAGTTCAGTTCAATTTTATTTATATAGGGCCAAATCGCAACAAACGGCCGCCTCAAGGAGCTTTATAGTGTGAGGTAAGGACCCTGCAATATTTACAGAAAAAACTCAGCACTCAAAACAATAACCCCCTATGAGCAAGCACTTGGCAACAGTGGGAAGGAAAAACTCCCTTTTAACAGGAAGAAACCTCAGGCAGAACCAGGTTCAGGAAGTGGCAGTCATCTGCCGTGACCGGTTGGGGCTGAGGGGAGAGAGCCAGAGATTAATAATAACAAATGATCAAATGCAGAGTGGGGCATAAACAGAGTAAAAAGAGGTGAATGAAAAGCAACACTCAGTGCATCATGGGAAGTATGATGTCAATATATAAGAAATATAATATGCCATTTATCTGTGACTTGCCGTCTAATAATCCCATGAAAAAAACTCATAATACTGATATTTGTGAGAAAACTATTTCATAATTCTGATATATTTAAGCATTATTGCCATTGCTTATAACAATTTTTAAATGCATTTATTTTAATTGCTAATTTGTTGAACACCCCCCTCCCCTTCCCATTTAAACTTCCCCTTGACTGCTTGTTTTCACAGTAGTAACCCTGCTCATCGACTCATTGACGGATCAGAAGAGGTTCGTCTCATTAATATGATAACCCCGTACAACAGGGCAAAGATGGCAAATGACACTTTGTGCATAAATGCGCTAGACATAAGTGTGCTAGCTGTCTTTCTTGGCTCACTGTACGCATAACATGCATTAGCATAGTATTTGTTAAAGCGGACTGATGGGTAATAAAAAAAGCTTGTTAAATTGAATTGACTGGTGTTTCCATTGGTTATGGACCGCTCGTCATTGATTAGGGTATTGGTCTGGTTGGCCTGAAATAACCAGACGAAGACAGCGTTCTAAGATTAGAGATCGCTTCTTTTCCTTGTAAACGTTTAAACTTTTGATCCCAGACTTTGAATAGGACTTTACTATTTTTTAGACCTCAAAAGGTGAACTACTTCAAAGACTGGACACTTTATTACTCACAATTTCTTGAAGTGTTTGTAGTTGTTGGCCTGTTAGTTGCAGATTTGTCACTGCTGGGTCTTCAAATTTACTGTTGATGTTTAAATTGCAAAAACTCTAGAATTAAGTAACTGCTGGAAAGGCATTTGGACTAAAATCATGTAACCCATTTCTGCCCTGCGTATGTGGAAAAAGGTTAAATATGAATGAAGAAAGTGCCTGTTTGATTTTGTAGTTGATGGAAACATCTGATAATATCTTAATTTTATTCTCATGCTCTAATGTTTTCTCTTTAACCCCAGCAGGTGCAGACGTAGGACTTTTTCTCTACCCCTCAGGTTGTTATCATGGCACCACCTGTTTTAGGTGGACACGCCAATGGCCTTGGCCTCATCTTAATCCTGCTAACACAGCTGCCTGGATTACCAGGGCACCTTGACCTCGAGCGTTTGAATCCCTCGCTTCCCAGGACAAAGCTGTCGGCCAGCTCACCTGCTGCTCCCTGATGGAGAGATAAACTGAGGGTGAGACGTCAGGCTTAAAGTCAGAGCTGCTGCTTCTATTCTGTCTTATGTGAAAAGGATTTATTTAGCTGCAGCACAGCACTAAAGTCTATCACAGTAAATATCCTGCCATAAAGAAGACACAAGAGACAGCCATTGTAGATCATTTTAGGCTATGAAATTGTGACGTATCCATTCCATGCCTTATAGATAGACTCTATACATATAAATGGTCGTAGGTATGACACTGAGTTATGAAGCTTCAAGTGCAATGTTTTCACGGTCACCAGATTAGTGTTTTAAACTGTAGACTCATCTCACTGAAAATGAAGAATGCTACTGTACACTCACAGAGAAGCAACTTGTCAATCACATGCTGGCCCCACCCTTTCTAATTATGGTCCATAATTTTTAAAAGTACATAATGTTGTATTCAGTAAGACTTGAAACTTGAAGTTGAGAACTCTTAGACCATAGACTTCTAAATAACTGGGCATCTCTTAGACCGGCAGGGTGGCCCCTCCTGGCTAATAGAGAGAATGCAGGTTTACTTCACTACCATTTTCAGATGAATGTTTCATTGATTACTTGTTCTTTTCACTGATCCATGACTCATTCAAGCATAAAAAAGGCACCAAACTCGAGGGATGAACCAGTGATGTGTCTGCGCATATCAGACAACTTAGAAAAGGACCCATTTTAAATCGTATATCCACCTAATAATGGACCTGAGAGATGCATCTAGCCCTTCAGCTGATCCATCTACTCTTCACTGAATCCTCATCAGAAAAAGTCTAATTGGAACGGCTGTCAAAAAGCCATTTTAAGAAAGGGAAGCAGGGTTAGATGTTGACCACCCATGCAATACCATCTGGAAAGGGTCTGATTGGCAACAGCATCATTTGTCAGCACAGCAGTGATCCCACAATGGAAGACTGTGCCATGGATTGGCCTCCCCCAGCGCTTTGCGACCTTTTTGTCTGTGAAAGGCACTTTATAAATAAACTTTATCTTACCTTACCTTACCTTCAGGTTATGTTGATGAATAAAGGAAGTCATACCAAACTTTTAATCTGGTTAAAATTTTACAAACTCTGTTTCTGCCATATATACTGTGTTTGCACATTTCAGTAAATTGCTGCACATAGTTGCCATTTTCTTAGCAAAATATACAGAAATGATGGCTGGCATAATTTCTTTTCCTGCCAGCTATTAACACATCCAATATAATGACTACAGGAATGTTAACGACAACATTTATATGGTGTTTGTACAAACATATATAAACATATCAAAGGAGACACAAACTAACAATAGGATTTCAGAAATCATGTTAAAATCTCTGTGTCCAGAACCAGCAGTCATACAAAGCAAAGTCAAAGAAGCTCATAAAAGCGGCTGAATGAGAGTTAGAGGCCAAGCAAGAGGCCGAGCAGCGGGTTGAGAGAGAGGACATGATTGGCTTAAGCCAGTGCAGAAAGATTGTTTCCTTTGGCCCTGTGCTGTGATTTCCTGCCCTGTGATCATCTCTTCCATATGATTAGGCCAATGTGCAGAGCCTGGAGTCATATGATGGGCTTTGCTGCATGCTGGTTGTGCAGACAAATGAAGCAAAGCAGCGACACAGTCAGCAGGCCGACACACAGAGGATTATCTGCAGCAATGAGAAATACACATGCATGAACTGCTTTTGCTACCGAGGCTAGCCACAAGCTGGAGCTATTAGTATTGGCTCCCTGCCTCAGAAATATGTGTTTGGCACCTTCTTTGATGGTCGGTCAGAGTTGTGAATTGTGCTTCATATGATTTTTGAAAGTTTGATTTTACATTTGGATTTTCAACACAGTCTCTACAATGAAGCCTAAAACCAGCGCTCACAAAGATGGATGTTGAAGAGCGCATACACACATTTATGCACTCACACAGAGACACATATGAAAGTAGACCTAAGCAGCCCTGAGTAGGGTCGACGTAATATAATTAGCCCAAATCAGTGACCTCCTTTTCAGACCCTACACAATACCAGTGGGGCCCTGCTCTCCCTCCACATCAACCTCCCAACACACACACACACACACACACACACACACACACACACACACACACACACACACACACACATTCAAACTATCCTGCCACAATCAACACAAACTCCAGAGTCGCCCAGCTGGGACCTTCGGGATAATGGACCAGTTAGCAGTGAGGGACTGCATGCCAAACACAGAGGGGGGAAAGTAAAGCCACACCAAAATATAACACTAAGAAAATATCACGTCCAGAGATCCAACAGAAATATAATCTATTCATATTACGGAAGAAGCAGCCACATATAGTGTATCAGTGCATATCACACAGTCACAAACAAAGCAGATGAGCAGGTTTTACTATATGTTAGTGTCTATATTGTACATTGGCTGAAAATCTTTTAATGTTAAAATATTTATATGAAGCAAAAACTATGTCTGTGTATGTGTTTTATATCACAGAACACTATTAAATTGAAGCTGGAGAAAATAATCAGAAAAATAGGATAAACTGTTTCCAATAAGAGAAGCAGTGCATAACCTGCAGTTAATCTTTATTGTTAGATACATAATTTGCTTTTCTGAGTATTCCTATGATTCCAGAAGATGAAGGACAAATGTAACAAAGGGTGAAATAAATGAAACATCCAAATTCCCGCAGCTCTTTCACCAGATGTGGTTAGTGTCTGTGTTTATTTCTCTTTCTCCTCTCTCCTTGTTCAGTACGCCCTCCGTCTCATTACAGCAGTGATTTTTGACTAAGCCTCTTACAGCTACACATGTACCTGATCGAGTATTGGGGAAGCAATCTGGAAAGCCAATTGCTTTAATTGAGGTGAAGAGCTGCTGACCATTTGGAAAAAGGGGGAGTAGGACCCAGCGTGCAATGTGTAAATGTATGTGTGTGAGTCTACCACTGCGACTTACACACTTGACAAATTTCTTCTGTCACTTGTCAACACCCTGACGGTTTAATCTTTCCTGCCTGTGCGAGTATTAAAAGATTATGAGTGTTCTGCATGGCTTCATGCACACCGCATAAGGGCTGGTTCTCCAGGGGCCCCTCAGTCAGCTCTCAGAGGGGGTGAGATGGAGGCCGACGAGGACGGAAGCCCAGAGAAGATGTAGAAATGATGGTTTCTTACAGTTTCATGATGTAAACAAGTCAAAGCATGCTATTTTTTCTATTAGCTTGTTAGCAGGGGTTTTCAAATTTGCCACTGAGGCCTTAGAGACAAATTACTTTTAATGATCACTAGTCTGTATTGACCTTTTGCAAAGCCCCACCAGCCATGGCTAGTGCTGGTAGCTTTTGAAACAGCTGGTCCTTGATTGGCCTTTTGATGGACTGGTGACCTGTTCAGGAGATATAAGCTCGTGCTCAGCAGAACAAACAGAAAGACTTTATTTATACTTTTATACATTTGATTCTGACATTCTGATGATTTATATACAAACACACACACACACACACACACACACACACACACACACACAATGACTTGGTTTGGTTTTGGGGGGAAAATTCCACTTACTAATGTAGACAATGCCATTTCTACCATATTAAAGTTCAATGTTTTGTCAACCCACCCACTCACCACAGTCTCTTCTCACTGTGGATGTGATCACTGTAATAACATAATAACCACGAAGGTTGTCAAAGGGCCGATTATAGCAGTGGGTCATGGTAACGCATGAGTGTTGATGTAGTAACTTCACAGAGAAATATTATCTGTACCTTTGAACCAGCTTTACTCAACAGATACGGGAAAAAAAGCACAAAAAAAAAACTACAAAATCATCCCACTGGCAGCGTAAGAAACTGGTAAAATATTTTCAGAAGTAAGCAAGCCAAACCAAGCTTGGCCCCTAGCTTCAGTTAGTGTGAGATCTGCAGGACATACATAAAAAGATCTTTACTGTGTTGTATAGACAAACACTCCTGCAGTGCCTCCCTAGCAGTCTGTTCTTATGCAGCAGGTTAGGTCAGATAAATATAGCGCAGGTTTCTTTCAGAGCAAGTGTAACTGTACATTTCCATTAACACAGAGTCCAGGTAGAGAGACGAGGTGAAACAGGCTCTTTCGGCACCTCGGCTGGCTGGCGTGCTGCAGTGATCTTTCAGCGGTTGGGCTCCCCGCTAACACCTCTCTGCTCACTGCAGTCCTTCAATTAGCGGTTTATTATTGCAGGGGCCCTCAGCTTTGGCTCCCCGTTCGCTGATAGCTGCATGCCAATACTGCTACTGACAGTGTGTGAGCTTATAGGTGCCAGAGTGCAGAGTGACACCCATCAACAGCAATCTTTGGAGTTTTTGACAAGATATTGCGTGAGCTGACCAAAAGTTTTATATACATGAGTTTGTTGAATATGTGACTGTATTTATGCTAAACTTGAAACATCCTGTTCCACAAAGTAAAAACATAGATGGGTTGTGAGAAACTCGGTATGGTTGCCCAATCATTAAATCATGCTTAGCTTAACTTTAAAAGATTTTTATTCCATATACCAGTAAAACCATGCCATTTTTAATGCACACCACGTTTATGATGACATAAGGGGCAACGAGACTGCTATAGTGCAGATATGGATGTTGACCATACAACAAATGAGATGGAGATTACACGTAGATATACATAAATGGCTCAAAAGTATCGTATATTTAACAGAAGTCTGCCGTAGTCAGCAGTACTTCTCTGTAAGTGTGGAGTGGATCTTGTGTGGCTCTCTGTTTACAACCATTTGGTTACCAAATTAGTTGTCAGTCAAGTGTGGTTGTCTTTAAAAAGTGCATTTGCTTTTGTTATTGCAGTAATGTAATTGGTTTTTCATGCTTTGACTGGAACACTATTGTACATCATCATCAGTCTGCAGTGCAGTTTTTGCTGAGATGACATCTGTTCAAGCATGTTTGCTGGGAATAATTCTGCGCATGTAAGCCTCCGTTAACCAAAACTTAACACATTAAACAAAATGTATTCATAATACGCTGGTTTGTAAGCTGAACTTTGAACAGAAGCACAGACTTCGCATGTGCTAAGATTCCACACGGAAACATTTCCTTTCACTCCTCCTTCAAACCCGCCCCTAGACCCGAATACTCGGTCAAAATTACATATTTCTATGGCATGAAAATTCCTTTCTTTAGATGACTCAGATGCAGTGTTGGGATAACAAGTTACAAAACAGGTTGTTTTGTAACTTGTTATCATAACTTTGTAACATTTTTAGTTGTAAGGAGTAACTAAAGACATTGGTTTTAAAATTCAAATAATTGGTTATTTACTGTAGGTACTTAAAAAAAAAGAAGCAATTTTTAATTTAAAAATGTAAAATGAGCTCTTTGTTACTTTTGTTGCCACCAAACAAAACAAAATGAAAAATCATTACCACTTTTATTCCGATGATTAGCTACAGCCGATGATGTTTGGATGTATTTGAATTTGGATGTTACAGGATCAAGGACGCGTGCAAACTTAGCAGCTGCTGGTGGAAAATGATGTTGGTGTTACAGCTCTGAAAAAGCTATGCTAGCTTTGCATCAGTCTGAAGGAAATTAACAATCTTGCTGCTGGTTAGGTGAAGGAGATGCTATCAATATCAACACATTTTTCAAATTAGGTAAAGTCAGCACATTCAGAGGTAAATGCACAATAGCCTACACACTGTCTGGAGAACATAACCAATGGAACTGCATAACTGCATAATGCGTAAAGTGACTGTGTGTTTCGGCTCCACTCCTTTGTGACTGTTTAACTGTGATGCTTGAAGAGGAGTTTACAGAACGCACACAGCACAGTGAAACAGAGAGCAGAGGAGAGCAGCAACACTTAAACAAGTCAGCTCCGTTCTGCAAAGTGACAGGATTGGCTCCTTTGATTTGGTAAATATGAAACCATTGTGATTGATTGTTTCATTCATTATATAACAAAAACACCAAATGGGGAAAAGGGTTAAAAACTTGATCTGATGGGTTTTCTTTTTTAAAGAGGATGATTTTAGCCAAGTGAGAAACAACTACCTTGAAAATGGGTTTTTGCATGTTAAAAGGCTATGCATCGAAAAGACACGAATTTTGCATCTGTGTAAGTTAAATGTATCTCAGCATCATCAATAAACTAATTTCACACAAAATCATGAAAGCCCATAAGCTAAGATTCTCCCACAGACTGTGGGTTCTACGCACAGGCTCACAGAACTGCATGATCCAAAATCTCTTTTAAATAAATGCAAGAAAAAAAAGAAGATGGCTTGAAGAAAAGTGAAGAAAATTTTAGTGCTTCTTGGTAAATTCTCAAAATATGTTAACTTGATGTGACATTTGCACTCCTTTCCCCCGGCCGGCTGTTTTGTGCAAATATTTATGGCTTTTGAGAAATGCCCGAGTGACTGTATCCACACAATTCATGCAAGTGGAAAGATTAGATATTAATAAGCACCTTCACTGAATTATCCATCATTATCTGTAGATGGAAACATTTACCATCTGTCATTATAATCATCAAACCATCTACTGTATGAACACAAGAATAAATATATTCCTTAACCCTGTGAGTTTTTCTTTTCTTCTCCAAAACATATGGTTAGCTTTAGAGTGCAGGTTGCCTCCTATCATTAATGATGACTCAGACATCAACCTTTAAGAAATAACAAAAACAGTGCGATGACTTTGGTCTGATCTCACCATCACAGTTAGAGAGATTTCCAGCTGAAGTCCTGTTCACTGCAGTCATCTCACATCTCTCTGCTACTCTGTGTGTTTTGCTGGGTGGGAGTGGGTTAACACACACTAGTGGCAAATTGTGAGCTTCTCTCGCTCTCTCTCTCTTGCTTTTTGCATGCTCAGAAACTACACACACACACACAAACACACACACTGCAGCCCCCTCACTCTCCTCTCCTGCCAATGCGCTGCTGGTTAGATATTGTTAGCATTCCATTTGCCATTTACATTTTCTCTGCTTGACATAATTGAGGAATGGATGCTCTTATGAAAATTAAACTCGCAGTCCTCCTGGGTTACTGTAACCCTGTTAAAATGTAATGAGATTCTTTATGCGTCGTCTTGTGATTTTTTTATTAAATAGAATATCAGTATGACTAATTCCCTGGGCCCAAATGTGGACTGGGACACCGCATTATTGATAGGCCAGTGCATAAGTGGTCTCTCTTGGCCTGCCTCTAATGGCCTAATAATGCATTATACCAGTATCAGTGGGCCTGCGGCTTGCAGTGCTTATTGTCGTTATTGAAAACACCTGGGCGGACCATTCATCAAGGTTAAATCACCAGGGCCCATCCGTTCATTAGGCTGTCAGTAAACATCTTTATTTAGTTTCGGCTGCCGATACTGACAGAAAAAGAGGCTCGAGGAGCCCTGATGAGCAGCTGCGGCCCCAGACCGTCCAGGAAGACACAAGAGCACGAAGCTGGTTGTGTTGAGGCCCCCGGCCCGCGTTTTGTCCACAAGCACAGGACTGAGGCTCCCCTGTCATTTGGCGGGATGATAGAGTGGAACGGATCAGGGTGGCCGTTCCTGGAATAGAGGGAATTTTACGATAGCTGTGCATTCACTGTGCATATTTATCTTCTCCGATGATTGTTTTGAGTGTAAGCAGAGGGAGAGGCTGAGAAACTGTTGGGCAATCTCGGAGAATTTGGAGGCTTTTTTTTTTTCTCCCCGTGACAGATAGATCAAAGAGCTAATGAAGAAAGATTGGCCGGTTGGAGGAGCCAGTGGAGAAATGATTAACCTCATTGACTCCCAGCTGTAGTTAAAGAGCAACTTGACAAATCATCACTGCACTGGCTGGATTAATATACTAATATGGATATTAAATAGCTCCAATTCAAAACACATATACCTAACAAAGGACAAATTAATTAAAATAATTGCAACTTGAAAAAAATTGTTTCATCAACTCAAAGTTTAAATTATGTGCAGCATTTTATATTTTTATAAATGATAAACCAGTATTTATTAATATAAACCACATTTTCACATAATCACATTCATTTAGCATGCAATGTATTTATTTAAAAAAAAACATTTTGACTTTAATTACATCTTCCTTTGGTAAAATTAACAACCATGACAAAAAAAAAAGCAGAAAAAACCCCAAACTTCTGGCATCCTGCTGAGCAATAAAACATCATTAGGCTGCACTGAGACATTCGGTTCCAATGTGGATAAATAATTTATTGTCTTTTCATTATTAATCTCTTTACAGCCGCCGCACCCTTGTAGCAGAATTGGACAATTTAATGAATAAATTAAGACGGTTTGAGAGAATTAGTGACGTCTGCTGCTGTGAGCTGCAACACAAATGGGACCTAAAATGGTTGACCATGACATTAGCCATTAATTCAGGGGAAATTGCAGCAAATTAAGCAGATGGGATAAAGTTCAAGGCCTTAATTTTAATAAATAATTTGAAAACAAAAAACAAACAAAGGAAAAAAAACAGAGGCTGTGGGTTCTGCTTTATTGGTTTGGATTCTAATCTGGAAAATGGGCTAAAAATCAAACCCTGCCATCACTGGCTTTTAGTTGCTTTGAAATAAATGATGTGGGGGGGCTTTGGAAGATTACAAAAGCATGGTGGTAAAGAATTTGCTGACTTGTGGCCCAGTGAAACAAATGATGTGTTGCTTCATCAGTTTATCACTGACACTGACTGTCTGGAAAATGCACATATTTACCAGAATCATCAGCAGGGCTCTTAATAAATGTCATTTCTTTTCCTTTTCTTTAAATAATCACTCTTCTGTTTAGCAGATGACAGTAAACCATCCCGCCCTACAAGAAACCCAGGCTTTTAAGATATTTACCGAACATATTACTGCTATACAATAAATATCTGTCAGGAAAATTTTCAATATTTTCAGTATATATTGCCCTTCTGCCGAGACTGCATCTGTCCCATAATTAGCTCTGCAGTTTCCCACCTCAGGGCTTTTAGTTTTCTGTCTTCTTGAAAGCTGAGTCTAAAAAATGTAAAACATAAATATCTGAATGCCACCACAAGCTCAGTTTAAATAAAAATACAGATATTTCTTACCCCAGTGTGTTATTATATGCAGTTCTTTGCAGAAAACATCCACTGATGTCGTTCCCAGCCCTTCTTTATTCTGCATGGACATGGTAGCAGAAGTTGTGGGAATGAGACCGTAGTGTGAAGTTTAAACAGAGTATTGTTAAAGCATGTGCAAGGAATTCATGAAAATGCAAGTTCTCCCTGAAGTTTGCCAAATTTTCTGCAAGTATGCCTTTTAATTTAAAGGATCAGCTCCTCATCTTTAATTAAAAAAAATATTTTAGAAGATTACAGATAAGTTTGCATTGCATTAAATGAACAAATGTTTATTCTGCAGAATTATGAAGCTCTTTTTATGAGGCCAGACAGAAACACAAGCAAAGCGTGATTTTGCCTCTGAACATTGCACATATCGTGACACATTGTTTCGCTCTTTTTTGGCTGCTGTTCTTCTTCTCAGTTCTCTGGTATCATTTATATATATGCTACATACACCAGCAGCCTTGTTTTAATGAAGCTGTCATGTAGCTATAATGTGCTGTGCAGTCTGTGCTTAATGTGAACTCAGAGATGGCGTACACACTCCACAGAGGTTATGGCTGCAGAGGCTCTACACAGACACACAAAGCAACATGCGCACTGCTCTGGCACACTTGGAAGAAACTGCTCATATGCTCAGCTGCTGGTGTTGATGAATTGATGGGGCGGGCAGCTCGGGACACACAGCTAGAATTCACGGGAACGAAACCTAACGGGGAACCATAAATGTCTCAGAGGCTGAGGGGCGTTAAAGCGCTGCGCACATCTGTCACTGTGCCCGCCGGGCCCCGAGACCTCAGACCAAACACAAACAAACTGCAAGAGCTGGACCCTGCACACTTTGATGCAACAACGTTGTGTACATAAAAGACTCCCACACACTGCTCAGATTCATAATCTGGATTAAAGCTATCGTGTATAACAAGTTGTTTATTTGAAGGAAATCCCACAGTTGGCTATGGAAGGATGCTTTTTATTGTGGCTATTAAATTTAACAGAGTAAATAATATTCAGGAGGAGAACTGGCTGTCAGTCAATACTTCATGAATTAGCACAACGAAACCCTAAAATCAGAAAGTGAAATCATTTTTTAACTTAAAGCGGCAGCATTTTATTTCATTTAATCTTAACCCCAAGAAACCAGCCTGAGAACTAAAGTTTCTTTACTTTGGAAAGACGTTATTTATGTACAATTGATCCAACATGGCGTGGGTTTGTTGAGTGTCCAACATCTTTGTATGCTGTTGTCTGTTTACATTTTTTCTCCTCATTCATGTCACATATAATTACAAAATGTAGAGGCTAGATGTGCTCATGACAATGCCTTTAAATTGAAGATGAAGTGAGGTTGCCCACAAATTTGGCAACAGGCTCAACAAAAACATGTAATCTGAAACATCGTTTTAAGTTGATTTATGGAATGTGTGAGCATCTTGTTTAAAGTCATGTTTCTCAAAAATTTACATTCTGTTTAGCTTGCCACCAAATCCTGAGGGAAATGACGGCCCCCCTTATGTTCACTGAGCAGCTGCTTTGTGTGTGCGTGTTTTTAATTTTTTTATTATTATTTATTTATTTATTTATATTGTATTTATTAATTTTTTTATTTAATTTTTTTTTTTTACATTTTTTTTTTTTACATTAATTTTTTTTTTTGTGTTACTGTTTTGGTGCTGATCTTGTTGTGCATGTATGTAGTGTTTATTCGTAATAGAAAAAAAAAATTCCATGAGAGTGGTGTAAGTCAACCAAACAGCTTAACTGTAGGTGATAAAACCAACACAAAAAGCTGAAAGATACAGAAATGCAACATAAAACTGACTGTAACTGAGTCATTTTTTCATCGTAACAACATATATGTAGTCATGCGATTTAATGTTACTAAAATGATCAATTACAGCTTTAAATATCATCCTTAGTCTAAAAAGCCAGAGACACAGAGGAGAAGACCCAATAGCAGAAAACCAGATATGGAAAATATCAGCATTCCCAAACTTTCTCACCAGATATGGGGTCATTTACAGGTGATCAGACACTTTGGCACACAGAGGTAAAAAATCAGCCAAGAGGTCATGATGTGAGAAAACTAATGAGGAAACACAAGGGAAAAGCTAAACAAGGGCACACTAGGAATGCTAGACAGTGGCTTAACAGTACAAGTGCATGGACCTGTACTGAGAAGATGGATCGGATAGTTGAGCACACATGATGCAAATCAGGGCCAGGCAGGTGATCACAAAAGACAGGAAATTAAAGCAAAACAGAAATAGTAATTTCACAATAAAGCTGTAGATCAAAACCCTGACACAAAGTAATTCGTATGTATTTATTTTGATTTTCTGGCACAATTTAGGTTCTGTCAGCAAATATCTGAAGAAAAACTATTTAAATGAGTTATTTTTTTGTATTCCTTCATCTAGTCTTTGTCTTTTACGCTCGTGCAGGTTTGCTGTTCAAAGGAAAATACAGACGCACACTACTTCACTTCATGACATAAATTTACTAAATCTATTTTGTGACAGATTTTCTGCACATTCAATTTAATGAAAATGGATGCGCTGGCATGTTCCGAGGAAGTTTGACGTTCCCTTCAGCAAAGTGCAAACAGCAAAACAGTTGCACACTCATTCCTGATTTTTCTCCGGATGGTCCTGGGAGGTACAGCGGGCACTTGTTATTCCCTGATGGACCTCTGGGTGGAGATAACAGCTCGAAAAGCGTCCCTGACCTTCAGGAAAATCATGGGAAAGAATTCTGTTTAACCTTTTGAAAAACAGCAAAGAGTCAGAGATGAAGTAAAGCCACAGCTGTGTGCGTTTTCACCTCCATCCGATTTTAAAAACACGTCTTTCCTCCTGATATTTTCCACTCCTGCTATTTTACTTGTATTTATCCACTATAAATAATTAATAAAGAAACTGATTTTTTTCATTCAAGTGAAGGATGCAAAGTGAACATCTGGCAAACTGTTCCACCTACAAAAGGGAAAATGAGCATTTTCTTAAGTATACTGGTTCTTCTTACTTCCACTGAGTCTGTTCTCTCTTTGTTCCTGAAGTTATCAGAATTTTTTATTCGTGTCTCCTCTTATTGTCTTTACAGAAGCAAAGGTATGAAATCTATTTTGTCTTTTCTCCTCTTTCAGAGCACATTTTTTTCCAAGCATCTTCAGGCAGATAGGAGCAATTAAAAGCTGTTAAGTGACCTTGGTTGGCAGTGGCAGTGACAGCAGGCAGCTCTCCTGGCAGAGCAGACTGAGGGCAGACAGCGTTCGTCATCCCAGCCGGGCCCTCGAGAACTTCTGAATGAGTAAAATGATTTGATTACGTTGAGGCTAATGATGAGGGGCATACTTAAATCCATCTCCACGTTTTTCTTTGCTTCTGCCCCTGATTCAGCGTGCTGTCAGCAGCTTGTTAAACAGGTTTTTACTACAGGACCGCGGCTTGTTGCCTCGTCTAAAGAATACTGAGAAAGAGAGGGTGAATGAGAGGCACGAAGGTAAAATAATAAAGAGAATAAATCACAGGTTAAGTAGATCAAAAATGATACTGAAGCTAAACAAATGTTTAACCCATATTTGATCCACTGAAATTTGTACTCAAGGAAGTGTTTCGTTGACACAGCAGCACTGATCAAGGCTTTTAGGCGACTGACAAAAAAAGATAAAAAAAAAAAATAATTTGGTTCTAATGCACATGAGAAAAAGAAATCTTAAATGGAAAATAATAAAAACAAAACAAAACAAACAGTACAAACCATAAAAGACAAATAAAATACACAAAGAAAAAAAATGTCTCCATAAGATTTAAATAAAGGTAGACATTTTATTAAAAATATCAAAACTTTGAGCTTCTCTCGGTCAGTCTAAGATCACGTTTAAGCATCTTTGCAAAGAATAATCTGTATAAGAAGCTGAAACCTGGTTGTTGGTGGAACATTAATTGATTTAATAGACAGATTATCAAATTAGATGTAATCAGCAAACACACACACACACAGCCTATTTAGAATGGACAGTTTTTGGTCTGTGGAAGGAAACTGGAGCATCTGGAAGAAACCCATGCTGGCACAGGGAGAGCATCCGAACTCCAAACAGAAAGGTCCCAGCTGACTAGAAGGTTCAAACCCACACCCTTAGTGCTACTTGCAACTGTGCTAATGAATGCCAGCCCTTCAACTTAAAAAGAAGAAGAAAAAAAAAAGCATGAAGAATTTGCAAGAATGTTTGACTGACATGAAAAGACAGAAGTTATTTGGAAAAGCTATTTTGATCTGGGGATATATAGCTTTAAAAATGTGTGTGCGTGTGTGTGTGTGTGTGTGTGTGTGCACAGCTGTAAAGAAAGTCTTCCTTCTTATGAAAGCTTGTTGCAATGCCATGTTTTGATAGGTAGACGTGAATTGTGGCAGTTATGAACATGGCGATGGTCCTCCCTGATGCCTCTTCAGGCTAATATTTCCCTAAAGGCCGCAATAACTGTTCAGGAACAGTTTGAGCAGCACAAGAAAGAGACCAAGACTTTGATCCAACCTGAATCACAATTGAATCTACACTCTGCAGGATGCCCCTTAAAAAGCCAAATCCACAGTGGACCCACACTGCAGCCCACCTGACCTAATGGATTGGCTGCCAGTGTACCGATGCCAGACACTATGAATCACGGCCAAAAGCTCCTCCGTGCACTAGCAGGTCAGTGATGTTTGGTAACTCAAGAAGGACCTGGACAATATTAGGGGAGTAGGTTTTAACATTGTGGATGACTGAAAAAAGTAGTGTTGCTAACATGTCTCCATAACACAAAGTCATTTTTGGAAATACCCTTAATTATTAAAAGATACGTGAGACGTCATCTATCCTTCAGCACGTCCATACAAAAATTATGATGCTACTGTCAGCAGCTGGCTAAGCTAGCTTAACACAAAGACTGGAAACAAGAAGGGACAGCTCACCTGGATCTGTCCCAAGGTAACAAAATCCGCCTCGCAGCACCTCTAAAACTCAACAGTTAATATGCTGTAGCTTTTTCATCAAGCAACACAAAAGCAAAAGTATGAAAAAAATGATCATTCTCTGATTTATCGAATCTCTCTTCACCAGAATCACTGACTCAGTTTTATTGAGAACTTAAATATCCACATAATCGGTGACTTTGTATGAGTCAGCAAACCCACGTCGGCACATGTTTCATGCAGAAAAAAAATTAAATACATGTTAGCATACAGATGTTAATTAGCACCCCTGCTGCATGTGTTAATTCAGACCATATGGAGACAAATGATCCTTTCTGCCTCAGCTGACAAAAGTTTAATACCGGGACCAAAAACTCAACAATCAGCAGCGTGTCGAGCTGCACGTTGATTGGCACGTCGAAGCAGTTGAACAAAGCTGGAGACTGCCGGACGGTGACCTTTGCTTCCTGCCCGTCGGCACAACAAAGACGCTCACTGTGCATTTACAGACAGCTGCCGCTCATGACAACACAACGGTGGTCCGACCTGAAACAAATTACTGTAAAGAAAAGCAAATCACATTAGGGACGAGAGTGGACATGAGGGGAATCGCAGCCTGCTGTTCTGATATTAGCCGTTCCATTGTTACAGGTTAGGCTGGGCCTGCTGGGAGCTTTTGTATTTACTGCTGAGGACAATGTTTGGAACAATTTGCACGTGTTTTGTTGCATGTCTATTTCCCCAGAGTCATTAGGGCCAATCATTATCTTGTTACTGTTTCCTCTACTATTGTGTATGTAACTGGACTGGACAGGTGTATTGAGCTCTTATTAAATATCAGGTATTGGTCAGTAACTATATGGAAAAGATGACAAAGACTGCAAAACCTTTTTTTCTAAAATCATATTGTATTTATTCTATTTTCAATTTCATCAGATTTTGTGACGTAAATTTTTTGTTAACACAATAACCTACCATGTGGTCCATTATTATGGTCCCTGTAGTAGCATCACATTTATGCAGGCTTTGGTTGTATGCATGTTAAGCAGTCCATTTGGAGAGTGTTGTCTGATGACGTTGTTGCCTTTTATCAGGTTTCATGCATGACACATATACATACAATACTGACCCATTTTCATTCCTGGAGAATGACTTAGTTAAACACAAGGTGTCTTGACGTCCTGGGTTATTGCCGGTAGATGGTGAAAAAAAACATTTTGCAGTTGGAGAGCAGCCAAGAGGACGGTAATCAAGGTGTCAAAAGTGCCTATAAGTAATTTTTAATCAAAATAATTAAACCTTGACAATAAAGATAAAACCATTACTACTGACTAAACCCTCAAGGTGTCCCAATATGGGTGGCTTAGGGGTGCAGTGGTTAGCACTCACAGCAAAAAGGTCCTGGGCTCAAATCCACCAGCTAACTGGGACTCTCCCTCTCCCCTGTGCATAACTCCAGGTACCCCGACATCCATGCACAGTCCAAAGGCAGCTCAATTAGCATCTCTACCTTGATCTTAGATGTGAATGTAAGCATGAATGGCTGTCTCTTTCTCTCTCTGGGTTAGCCCTACAACAGACTGGTGACCTGCCCAGGGTGCACCCCGCTCCCTGCCCCATTATACTCTCGGCTGGCCTGGAATGCCTCGGTGTCCCCTTGGATGAGTTGGAGGAGGTGGCTGGGGAGACGGAGGTCTGGACTTCCCTGCTTAGACTGCTGCCCCAGGGACCTGGCCCTGGATAAGCGGAGGAAAACAAATTGACTGAACTGGCCTAGACCGATATGATGGTACCCTTAACTTAATATATTGTTGCACAACCTTTTAAGGCAATCCACCGCAATCAAGTGATTTCTGTAACTCTCAATGAAACTTCTGCACCTGTCAACAGGTGCCTTCTCCAGACTGCATGTTTCACTTCCTTCCACAGATGTTCAATAGGATTTAGCTCAGGACTCGTAGACGGCCACTGCTCCAGAATCCCTTGATGGTCTTGAGATTTCATTTTACTCTGCACAGATTCAAGACACCCTGTGACAGATTGCAGAGCAGCCCCACAACATAACCAAACCTCCTCCATGTTCCACAGCAGGTACAGTGTTCTTTTCTTTTGTATGCTTCATTTTTGCATCATAGAACTGATGCAACTTGCCAGAAAGCTCCAGTTTTGTTTAGTTTTGTGGATTGTCAATATAAATGTTGGCAAATTCCAGACTCGCTGTTTCATGGCTAACTTTCAGCAGTGGTGTCCTCCTTGGTCGTCTTCAATTAAATCCACTTTGGGTTTGCGATCTGACACTGGTGTACCCTGACCTTGGAGCTCACTAATCTCTTTGGAAGTTGTTCTGGGCTCTTTGGTTACCATTCGTATTATCTCTCTTCAGTTTGCCATTAATTTTCCTCTTGTGGCCACATCCAGGGATGTTCCCTAGAGTCCCATGCGATGCTAATTACGGGGCATAGCTTAGTTTAACATGACCCTGTGATCAACTCATTCTCAGTCTTTTCTAGGAGTACCATCATTTTTGTCCAGATCAGTTTCATTAGTTTGTTTTATTAAAATAATTCTGTTGAACCACAATTCAAAAGCAATGTCTCATTTTCATGAGTTAATTTTCAGTACATTTTTATTTATTATTACTTTTTTCAGTTTCATGTTTTTGTGCTCCACACTCACCTTGGTCTCATGTTCTCTTTTTGCATCCTCTTCTGCCATTGTTCCTCATTTTGCAAACGATGAACTGAGCACGTGCAGTTCACTAAGTTAATTAAGGATCAGGAGGTAAAATTAATTAGTAGTATAAAAAAACAGCACTTTTTTTTTATCATACAATGAGAAAACCAACCACCAAAACTACATTAAACAACACAAAAACCATAACATTATGGCATAATTGAGACACGTCTGTCAATTCCACCTCATTGTTTTTCAACATTTAGAATTATTGGTGTGAAGGGCTATATTTTATCCCAAAACAGGATCTTTTGTGAGCCGGGAATCAGTTTTTGTACTTTTAGGTCTTAAAAATTACTTGGAAATTTTAGGACCTAAAAGTTGAATGGGATGAGAACCGAGGTTCCTGGCTCACAAATCTGCAAATTATGCCACCACACCTAGCTAGAGCATGACATTAGCTAGTCATTCAAAAGCTATTTTTCACACAGACACTAATAAAACTAGTTTTGCGGACTGGAAAATGTCAGTTCTCAAAAACTCAAAAAAAAAATCAATCAACTTCTGTGTCTGCCTGCTAATGTGCCCGCTTCCCTGCATCACAACCTGTTAGTCTCTCTGCGCTATCGTCACTTCCTCGACTGCCACCGCCCCGTGACCTGCCATGGTGAAAAAGACAAAGGGGGAGTGCATGGATTGAGATTGAGAAGAGGGGGAAGAGGATGAGGGGGAAAAAAAGACACGTTTCACCGCTTTCAGAGAGACTCCGCTGGTGAGGACCCTCTCGTCCTAATCACATTACCCGAGAAAACTTTTACTTATGGCTAATGGAATTCGCTTAAAATTGAACCGCTGGGCCAAAAGTTGATTTGCATCGATCCAGATATGTATAGAGCCAAAGTCAGTCTATCTATTCTTTGAAGGAATTAAAGGCCGCTAAGCCTATAGAGCCAGACTGTATAATCCTATGTTAAAAGATCAATACTGGCTGGAACCCACATCGTGTTTGTTTTTGTGCGCCTGCTTGGATATACATCTATGTATTTTTTTTATCCACAGTGTATATTTTAACTGTAAATCATTCAGTTTGCGGTCTGTTTGCGCCTCTGCTTTGTGCGGGTCATCATGAAGGAAAGCTTTTTTGGATAGGTTAAAGGGTTGTTGCCGTGGCGTTTGCAGTCCGACTCTTAACGCCACACAAACAAGCCCGGCTGCCCGGCGTTTATTTAGTCTGACACCTTCGTCTGGTATGCCCCTTGCCACCTTTAACCCCCACAAAGAGCAGAAAGAGCAAACTGTGCTGGCAGCTAGGGTACAGAGCTACCCTGGCTGGATATTAAATACACTATTGCATCATCCATCCCTGCTACTCATTGCTGAGCAAACAAGACCCTGATCTGAAGCCATCTGTGCTCAAACCTTAGAAGCATTACGAGTGCCATGCTACATCAAGTTTACTCTTGGGTATGCACCATATTTGTGAAGTTACTATCTGTTGTGTCTTTTGGTACAGAAGAGCAAACAAAAGAATGCCTAAACATGTTTTTTGCTCTTTTTTTTACTTAAATTAAAAAATGTAGGTATACAGAAGAGATCCCCATGACTGCTGGTTGACTGATCTGTATATTATAAGCAGAGGAGTCACAAGTTCTTGCAACACATGCGCATGTTTAAAAAGCTCTCAAGGCTAACACAAGTTTAACCAGTACACTGCTAAAATGTTCCAGAAAAGTGAGTGTGTCAACACAAGTACTTCTTACACTAACCGAAGAAGACTCATCCCAAATGGAAAGTTTCCCGAAGGGTTCAGGATGAACAAACTCTGAAATTGTATCCTTCAAAATTCACTGTAAATATGTTAACATTTACAGCAGATATGCTTAAAGGAAACATTCATGACCACTGAGGGCATTACTTTTTTATTTATTGCATTCCAGCAATTTCCAAACATGCCAGTCACACTAAACTTGAGTTTGGGCAATAGAACGACAAAGAGAGTAATACAAAAACCTCTGAGATACACTGAGATTTTGAACTGCTTGTTAACGGGCTGAGTTTCCGAGTTTCTGCATAAACCACATTAAAATGCGCAAATGGGTGACTCCAGTTCAACTGACACATTTTTACCTGATCAACACTGTAAAACCCACAAGTACATCACTGTGCATGTGCTTTCATTTTCAGCAGGACAATGATCCCAAACACACTGCCAGTGCAGTGAAAGCATACCTGGATAGAAGAACACACAGTGGAACGCTATCAGTCATGGATTGGCCTCCCCAGAGCCCGCACCTCAACATTATTGAAGCAGTGCGGGATCATCTTGGCAGAGAATGGAACAAAAGACAGCAAACATTCAGAGAAGATCTTTGGAATTTCCTTCAAGATCAGATCAAGAACTATCCCTGAAGACTACTTAAAAAAATTAGTAGAAAGCTTGCCTAAGAGAGTTCAGGCTGGTCAATCCAAATAGCCTGTTAGAAATGAACAAACTCTGCTTTTGCCTTGTATCCTGTATTTCCATTTATGTTTGAGTGTTTCAGTAAATCACTGCATCTATTTCCCATTTTCCTCGCAAATATAAAGAAATGAGGGGTGGCTCAAGACTTTTGCACAGTACTGCACTTGATTTAAATCAAAGGCAAGGAGCATAATTTCATTTTTGTGGAGGTACAACTACAGATTGACCTTTATCGTTGTCACATTAATATTGTCCACAGTATTATCATTATTGCATAATTTCAGTTTTACTCTTTTCTGTCTTTGCGTGTGCTCAGCATGACATCAAATGGGGAGATTAGCCAAGTGGTCAAATCTAATCAAATCACAAGGTTTTAACTGGGTAACATTGATCAACTGGGGAAAATAATTTCTCCTGGCAGTCCATCAATCTCATCCATATTCACCCCCCACCCACCAGCAAACCCTGAGAATGTGCTAAACGACCTCAAACACTGACAGCATCGCTGCACACACACTTGATAGTGACCTCATTGATGAGCCAGCTGCTGCCAATACTGTAACACACACTCAGTCAGAGGGTCACTGTGACCCCATCATCATCACACTGGCAGGAATGGGCAATAGCAGCAGCGCGGCAATGCCATCGGTGGAGAATCTGATGACTAAGAAATCCAAATATGGGATTAGCCCTCCTGACTATCCTGCTCCTAAGTGCCACTCCACACAAATGGGGCCCTAAGAAGATAATAACTGTACAATTGCTTTTATAGGGAGGGAGTTATTCAATTACAAGCCCCTGGAGTGAAATGTTGCTATAACTGTACCTTGGCCAGGCATGGCTTGGAGAGCAGCTATTTTATTTATTTTTCAAGAAGAAATCTGAGGGTGAAGTTTCTAAAGCAATAAAAGAAAATATATATATACTATTTTTCCTAATTGTTTTAACCTAGGTTCTGTTGTGCATAAAGACAGCTGGGTGTGTGAAGACAGCACCAGTTTCAGAGTCAGGACAATTTTAGCATGCAGCAGTTCAGCAAGAAGAAGAAGCCATAAAAATATCTGAGGTGAAAGAACGTATCAAGCAGAAGGACCCTCACCACAGCTCACTGAGTCAGACTTGCAGCAGTGACTCCGAAAGGTCACGGCCTGCACGAGCTATTTTGGTTTAGTTGAAAACTGCCAGATTTTTCCACCAGGTGATCCAAAACTGATCTGTTTACTGTCCCTGTGAGTTCACCTGTGTATTGCATATTAGTTTAATCATGTTCTTATATCACTAAAATATGTTTATGTTATGTCCTGATTGCTCAGTTGGTGGCTTTGACCAGATTTACAGCAAGCTTTGAACCCTGTCACATTAGTTCCAAGATCAAGAAACTTTTTACATGCCTGAGATTAATCTGATGAGCAAATTCAAAATGCTCACGAAGGCTGCGTAATAAAGCTGAAGACATCAGGCATCATCTGCCTGTGTCAGAGTTATATTATCTAGCCCCTAATGCAGTTTAAACAGGTTAGTTACAAATATTCACCTCCAGTACAGTTGCTGTGCAGGGAGACCAAAACCATTTTTTTAAAGTCAGATTCAAGTATGGTCATTCTGCTGTAAAGTTCAGCATTTTAACATGAGAGCCAGCCTCAAGTTGCGATTCAAGGAACTGCAGTTTTTGGTACCTCAGTGTTAGCTTTAATTTTTAACCCTGGTGGTTGGTTCTCGGATGAAGCTGCTAAATGGGCCTTGAATCCAAACCGGTTTCTTTAAGTGAAAACATGCTTGGTGTACACGCGGCTTTTTAAAAAAATGCAATGCCATTCTGAACTGGAAATCTCAGTCTCAAATTAATCACATTTGGTTTCAGTTTGTATTTCAAGAGCCTCGTTAGTGTCACCAGATTTATTTTTTCCCGCAGATGCACATGCTGGTCCCGAAGCCCTCGGCCGCAGGTAGAGCTCTACTATCGCCTCCCTTTCCACCTTAGAGAATTAAGTGCTGCTGCACGGTTGACCATCCGGCTAAAAGAATGAACGTGTTTGACCATTCTTCGTTAGCTGTTTGGCAGCATCCACTCAGAGCTGTTGAAAGTCCAGAGGCAAGCTGGCCCTCTCCCCAACCTGCTACCTTCAGCTTAATCCTGTTTGCCTCCGTTTACCAGGATTGAAGTGGAGAGGCCGCTCTGGATGCCTCCGCTACCTCCCCCACTTAAAAACATTTCCTGCACCATATCTACGTGCCCTGCTCCAGGACAACTTCTATTACTTACAAATTACAGCCTCGGTAACCCAGTTACCCGCATGGGCTTCAGTTCTTCTGTAAATTGACAGGGTTTCTAGGGGACAGCGGCTCATCCAAGGGCAATCCACAAGTGGGCAGGTCGTCTTTATGAAGGAAGATGTTGTGAGCGTAGACGCAAAATAGTTTTTAGTAGTCCAGGATTTCCCAAATGTGGTTCATTTTCCCCCCATCTTTCAAAGTAAGACATATTACTGGCTGATGGTGTAGCACATCCACAAAGTGCCCCACATCTATAAAGTCAAGTGTTACAAGGTATGGTAACTACTGATAATAAGGTTAATCTGATCATTTCATGTGCTTTTTTTTTCACATAAGTATCACAGGATAATCAATGATCTTCCGCAGAGCATTTTTAAAAGCCATTAAAACTATTGATTAGTCATCCAAAGACACCTCTTGACTGTGCAGAGTGAAAGGAGGAATCGTGCCAGAGGGTAAACCACATTGGTATCAGTGATTAAGTGTTGATGCAGAAGATTTAAGGGAAAATCAAATTTGAAATCAAAGAAACAGTCAGGTCTGTGGTAATTTTCTTTTTTTTTTTTACTGTATGTGTAAAGAAACCCCTGAGAATAAATATTAAAGCTTCCACCTGTCAACTAGCTACGGCCTTCGGGTATCAAGGCACCGACTTTCTTTCAAAAATGTCCAAATTGAACCTCCTAATTCTAAATAGAAAACTTAAGAGGATTTTCCTTTCTTTTCCCCTACACAATGATATCCAAGTTGTTTTCTACAAACTCTGTGACCACACACTGGGTCAGCTGATCCTGTGGCACAATACCTGGATGCTGCACTGTTTTCTCGATAAACAAGGCTGTGAATCAGTGGTGAGGAAAGAGACAGCTCGGCTTAGTGAGCCAGGCAGTCTCTTCTTCCTACAGCTGCTATTTTTATATCCTCCTCCTTAGTTACTTCAGTGTCATAATCAAAATGAGGGTTGACCTAAAAGCTTGGAGCTGCACTTTCTGCAACATTCCCTCCACCTGCTTGATTTAATTATAAGATTTCCTATTTATCAATGTGACGCCCACCGAAATAATTATTAAAAAACAAACAAAAATAAACAGATGGACAAAGTCTGCTTGTTTGCTCATTAGAACTGTGATTTGCAGTATATTGCCAGGATCATGAAGACGCTTAAGATGCATTTCTTTTTTTACTGCAATGTGCTGAACACTGTCCCACTTTTGAGTTTGTGCTCCTCATGTAAGCACTCATTTGCAGAGCCAGGCCAGCACAGCAGAGACTTTGAGCGACTGTGTGATATATGAGTCTCTCGTAAGTGCAGAGGTGTGGAGATCTCGAGACGCACAGATCTGTGAGGTGGTTGGAGCGGCCCACAGGCCTCCTACAAGAGGGGATTAGGTTAAACTAACTCTCGGTCATTTACAGTTTATCACAGACGGGGCTGTTTCTGCCGACTACTTTAGAGCACTTTCAGCAGACAGGTTCAGTCTGGGAAATTTCACACAGGCTCAGGTTTTATTGGTGCCTTACTTATCAACACAAACACTTAGTCACAAAGATGTATGTGGGCAGATGTAATTATTAAGTCTCAAGACAAATTATTCAGGACTCAGCAATGACTCAACTACTGATCTCAGCATGTTTTTACATTTTTGTGCTGCTTATGTAGCTTAAGGAGCACGTCTAGCACACTGCTGTCTGCGTAGACACGCTGTAACTTGTAGCATGTGAGCAAAATGTGTTCAGTTTAAAGGCCTTATCTTAACATGCACCTGCCAACTAAGGAGCAGCATTCATGGAATTCTGATTAGTAAGTTTATGGAGTTAATAGAGATTCCTGCAAAAACCTCAACTTTGGATATACTTTGGATAAAGAAAAATAAAAAAGATCCATACAGGACGACAGAAATTAATGTTACACATTATGTGATAAAGGTGTGATTTTTAGTTGCATTTTGTAAACAAAGCAATGCTGTCTGAAAAAAAGTGTCTTTACTCCCTCTGAAAGACTACAAATGACATAAAGTTACTGCAGATGTACTGCACTGAGTTTCAGTTCAAACCTAAAATTTGTCAGATTTACATCAACACTCACACCCAGAACACACACACTTTAATTAATTGCACACTCACCTTGTGTCTCCTCCAGTTTACCTCCCCACCCGCAGGCCTGGAGGGCAACAAGCACAGTAAGTAGCTGCGGGCTAATTAGCTAATAACCTGCTAATCAAATTGGCAGCCGCCACCCCTTTAAAGGCTCGGGGTCACTCCATTAGCATCAGCGACTGTCATCAGAGATCTGATCCGTCCAATGTTCAACATTTCTCATCCAGCACTCCACCTTTATCCATTCACAAGTCCTGCTGATAACAGCCCTGTGGACTAAAATAAAAAATCCCTTTAAATGTTTACAGTAAATGACCCAGCACACGACACACACACACACACACACACACACACACACACACACACACACACACACACACGTTGCATATAAGAGCAGAGAGCTCTCCTCGCCTTCCCAATTAGGCCTCTAATTTGGCTAATGGAGCATTAATGGAGAAAGAGGCTGCTGAAGACCCGAGCTCAGCACAATGTCCTCCAAACCAATGTCTCACACACGCACACACACACACACACACACACACACACACACACACACACACACACACACACAATCCAATACGACACACAAAGATTAGATTTCAGTAACAATAGTATCAGAATCCCCCTCTCTAGAGAATACACACATACATGATTTTAAGAAACACACGGGACGTTCTGGTTGTTCTAAAACAATCATGAAATTGAGTCTGTTGGGGGGGGGGCTAGGCAAAAACTCACACCGGGGTGGGGGTGGGGGGGCTCCAATTAGAGTTCATTGTCATTATTTTATAAATATATGACTATCAATTCATGTGATTTTAATTTTTTGCATGAACTGAAATCACAGAAAAGGTGACTCCCGCACACTTACAGTATAATCATTAAAAGTGGCATTACGAACTTATAGTTATCATTATCAGCATTCAGAGGGGGGTACCTTATCCTCCTCTTTGCTACAGGTGCCAGAAAGTAATGATCCTGAGAAAGGGTAATAAAATTATATAGTGTAAGATATTTATATCAGTAACATTAAATGTTAGTAACACTGAACCTTCTTCTTGGACATAACAGTCACTGTACACTGTTTATTATTTCCTTTTCATTTAATAGAAGCAATGTAATAGTTCCAATATGGAGGATTAAACTGCGTGATAGAGCCTGCACTGACAGATATGGATAATACAATAAAATACACCACACTGCACATATAGCACAATAATTTACACCAATCCACGTTAGTAGCTTACAGTACATGTCCAAATTTGTTATCTTTCCTGTTCAAGTAAGGCAAAGAGCTAACTAATACGCAACCACAAATGCTACTACATCAGTTACTGTTATGGCCAACCACCAAGTAAAGTGACACATCATGCTAAGTAGCCACTAATGAAATCATAGTCATCTGACACCTACTGTAAGTAAATTACGGCCAGTGGGGAAAAAAAAAAAGTTCCACAACAAACCAACAAACTGATGATTCTGTAAATCTGTAAATCACTGATGTTTTAGTAATTCATTATTATCTACTGTAAAGTCCTGAGTTTCCCAGGAGCTACCCATTCATTTTTCATTAACGGTCAGGTTGTTCCTTGGTCATTACATAGTAACTATTCACATTGTGAAGTGCTACCTCTGACTTGCCAGATAGAAAATGTGTTGAAACCCATTAAAACAACACCTTGTTGACACCGAAGAGAGAGTCTGGGAGGTTACCAAGTTCACAGAGTTCAAATTACTCTCTTAAGACCAAACAGAAGACATTTTCATTACATTCATGTGACTGGAATTAAGAAAACTGTTGGGAAACTGATCTTTGTTTTTAAAGAGTGATTTAAAGTTTTAGAAATTGTAAAATTTACAATTTTGGAAAAAAAATTTACAAAACAGTAAAGTTGGATGATTGGCTGCACAAAAAAGGATAACACAACACAGTTAACAAGTTAACTGGTGTTACCGACTACAGAAGGACAGAGGGGGAAATTCAATATTTTATTTAATATTTAAAATTTTTTTGGGGGCATACCCTTAGAGTATGAAGACAGAATATATCATTATCATATGAATGTATTTGTAAACGTCACTGGTTTATGGATTTTAGTTGTTGGCTTATCCCACTTTTTTCTTTGAATTATTACACTTGTAGAAATAAAGTCTGACTTCCCAATTTATTAATGTTACTAGAAGTAAATGGAAAAAAAACAAAAAACACCCTGAGCACATACACACCCTCTTGCAGTCATTAAAAGATGTGGACAGCATGGGAACTACTGCATTGCTGAGAGGAGGATCAACATGGCGCCATCACAGCACGCCTTATCAGCCACACACACACACACACACTTATACTAGTGGTCATCTACACTGTATATGTCCATAATCCCATATGATGTGCATGTGTATGATCTGCCTGTTGAGGCTTTGCATTATCCTTCGTATCTCATGTGGGAAGCACTTCCAACTCTAGAATCTCTCACCTCCAAATTATTCCATTTACAAATGTTGCCGATATGAGATCATCGCTCGAAACATGCATGCTGAATATTGACCGAGTGCGGTGATGAAGCCGTCCATTGATGGCGGGTTGCGTTGGAGTTTCCGAAGTATGATGGTGCTGGCGACAGCCCTATCTGACACTCTGACCCTTTTCAAGTCTGCCGCTAGCACTTCATTCTGTCTTTTTTCTGCTCACGCACACACACACACACACACACACACACACACACACACACACACACACACACACACACACAGAGCATCTGTTGATAGTGTCACTGCTCTGGTCTCCAGGCCCACGATAAGGGGAGGGGAGCGGCAAGAGCTCAGTCTGCGAGTGGAAACCCAGGGAGAGTGTGTGCAGCCATCCTAATCTCTAACCCGGCTCCATAAACACTGCTGTGGCCTCGCAGAGCCAGATCCTGAGCAGCCCAGCAGCCCTGTGGCTCCAAGACTGATGTAACATCACGTCACGCTACTACCACTGCTGCTTGGTCACTGACAAACCCAGAACAGCCCTGTCTGATGATGTCATCAAATGCTGTTTTTGATGACTGCAGGAAAAAGGGTACAGAGCTGGCTTCAGAACATGACTCTCTGGGTGATTAAAGAGCATTAAAATAGATGCAGAATTAGAATCCATCAAACAAAGTAAGAAAGAATGTCTTTTATGTGAAAAATGCATGAACATGAAGATACTAATAAGAATTGAATGACCAATTAAAGGGGCAAGGCTAAGGATTCTGTAGCATCTTGCAGTGAGTTTGCAAATTGAACCAACTGAATGTCCTACACATGCATGTAAATATAGTTTTCCAGCTCTGGGCCACTAGAAACATGGCAATGCTCTGGAAGAGAGTTGTTGCTAGACTCGACCAACACTGCTGTAATCTGTACAAACAGATATTTGAGTATGGAGAATGTCTTGGCTTGGAGCTTTATTACTGGGACCTTTCTGGTTTCTGCTTGTAGTCCAGGATGCAGAATCAACAGCTGGCTTTGGTTTCATGTAGGTATACGCTCCATGCGGAGGACAAAAAGGGATTAAAGTCATGAAATCCTCATCTGAGAACGACTTAGCTATTTATCCTATTAACAACAGACAGAGCAGAGCTGGATATTGGCTGTATAAACTACAAGCCCAAAAATCCCTCTGTGACATAAAACTTAAATAAAATCCCTCAGAGCACATGCTGACAGAGAGAGTAATATTATAATACCAAAGGTTTATGGATCCTGCTCATCGAATGTATTAGTTTGTTGATTTTTCTTTCAGCAGTTATGATTATTTTGAGGTTTAAGCTCCTGATTTCATGGTGTCACTTTGAGCGTTGCGTCTATGTTCTGTATTTATTTTTTTTCTGTATCACCTCTGGTTTTAGGTGGGCACGGAGAACTGTTGAAACCCAAGGGTTCAAGGGTTTATGAAACCTACTGTATTAAGGATACCCACGAGCAGCAAAACAGGATTTCTTCGTCGCAAAATATAAAATCTTTTTTTAACTGAAAAATTAAACTTAAATTGAGGCCAAGATTTATATAAAATTGTGGTATAATTTTCATCAGACAGACACGCTTGAACCTTTGCCATATTCCCCAATAGATGTCAGCTTATTGTTCCATAAACACATTCCTCACTGGTTAGATGATGGTAACTAAGTAACAAATCACAATTTGCTGATTTCAAATGTAGCTGAAAGGATTAAACCATTCACAGTATCAGAGCTCCCTCTACTTTTATTTTCAACATGTTGACCCACAATGGATCTTCAAAAAATTTCAACAAGCGGAGGCTGGGTGGTCTGGGCCTTGAAGAACAGGAAGCTGATCATCTCCTCATTCGCCCGTAAAACACCACACAAGCAAAACAACAGCTTAAAACAAACGGCATCCCACTTCCCTTGGCATGACCCAGTGAAAGTGCAAGAGGGCGTGTGCGTCTTGACCCGATGGTTTATTACTGCTACCAGTTGTTGTGTTTGCTGTCCAGTGTTTTGTTTAGGAAGAAAAAGTGTTGCGCTGATGATGGTTCCCACTCAAGTGCCTTTGTCCCGAAATTGCAAACTTCTCATTCATCTTTGCTGAAAAGTTGAGGCAGTTTAAAATCCACATGACTGAGTCAACAGGGCCTCAAACAGGAAGAATTGATGATCTGCTTCCTGTTAAATGAGTCAATGATAGGATAAAGCCTGCCCAAACACACCAGGTAAAAGTAAAATCTGAAACCTTTGGATAACATGCGATAGCCAAGCAGGTTTCTTACCTATTAATAACATTATTGCTGTGGACCTAGTTTAGCTTAAGCACACTTATGTTTACTCTCCACTTTGGTCATAACTGTAATATCTCATGCATTAGATGAACTGCTGTCAATCTTGTACATACATGAGATGAACTCCAGTGATGGTGATTGTATGTTGTGTTACGAGCAAGAAGTGAAATATCTCAACTCCCGCTGTAAGGCATGAATAAGAAAGGTAAAGAAAATCCAAGGTTTAATAATCTGGGAGTCAAAGTTATAAAAGGTCAGGCAAAGGAAAACAGTGCGACATCGCCAAAACCAAACAATACATCATATCAAATCACTTGTTGCAAAGCAGGCAGTGATCAGTACAAGCCTCAGACAGTATGAAACACGCATGCTTGACTGGACAAAATAAAATGGCAACTGGAGAGAGCTACACAGAGTGTATTTGTACAGAGGCGAGTGACCGGCTAACTGAGAAAACCTAATAAAGTGAGAAAGTAAAACTGGCAACAGTGTAAGAAAACTGGGATTACTTAATAAACTAGGAAGTTGCTTTCCCACATAGTGGACGAACTGTATCGACCTACAGATGCAACAGGTTCACAACAATGACGCTGAAGAAATCTCAGGTGGGCAGCTGGCACAGACGTCTAACTTCCTCTTAGGAAGATTCCAATCCATTAATTTCATCCTTAGACTTTCGCTATATCTCATTGTCTAGCACACTTACAAAAGTGTGTGAACTGTTGCAGGACAGTAAGAGAACTTGTATACACGAATACAAACCTCAGTGAACTGAAGTAAGGTTGTAAAGAAGACTGAGCCAAAATTCCTCTGTAATAATGAGACACACTGATGAGATCATACAGAAAAGGATTAAGCTGTTGCTGCTAAAGGAGGTTCTGCACACAGCCCTGTGAAAGCTTTCTTATACATCTTCATAACTTTTTAAAAAAATACGAGCACATTTTGTATTTATGGTGAAAACTTCTATCATTTCTACTATGCTGCTCCCCAGGTTCGTGTTATTGTGTCCATTATCTGTGTTAACATACCCTCTAGTATTTTGTGTGCATACTTGTGATACCATTGTGTCTCTTTGAGCTCTGTGTAATATCATCTTGGCTGGGGGCCCATTTTCTCATCTGCTTTGCAAACGATTCAGGGGCTCAGAAACTCACCTAAAACACATTTAAACACGTTAACCTTAATTTCCCGCTGGAAAAAACCAATAACACTGTATTTGTGGCTTTTCTAAGACCTTAGAGGAATGTCTGTGTGTGGTAGGGGGTGTATCAAGAAACGTAAGGAATGCTAACAGACCGTTGGTCTTTATTTGGTCTGGCTCCGACTGTTATCTGGTTCTGCCAACATTGTGCTCGGTTATAACCAATCAAAGTCAAGTTTAAGTGTCAGTTTGAGTGGGAGCAGAGGAAAAAAAGAGGCAGGATCTTGTTTTCTTTTGAATGAGAAATCAAGTGTATACAATAATAAGTTCAAAAGAATGTATGTTTGAGATAACAGAAGAAAGGGTTACAAACACACCGTCTCTGATATCGCAGCACGCAGCAGTGAGCAGACAGCGGTTTGAACCATTTTTCTCTGAGCCTGTGTTTAAAACTATGGTGTTACAGAAGAGAAAGATCACAGAGTGTAAAAAATTAGGTTTCTGTGATCTGTAGACTTATGTTTTCTTATTCCACATTGAGACTTTTATTAGTGAGGATTTTATTCAAAGCATCAAACTGCATTTCAGTCCCTGCACCACTTGAAATTTCCTCAGTGAGAAACTTGGTTTGACAGGATACAAAGAGGACACTTAGAAATTAGGAATAAACACTGTAATAGCAAATTTAGATATTTTTTTCCCCATCAAATTTAGTTTTATTCCACTACCAGCACACAGTGTTCAGCTGGCTCATAACAAAGGTAAATATTCAGCGATAGAAATTTGAATAATTTACTCAGGTGTAGTTGAAATTTATAAACCGAGACAGGTTGAACCAAATGTCAAAAAGTGATAAAAGGGGGTAGAAGATAGCATATAGACAGAGGACAATTTAAAAAAAGCCAGGATTCGAGTCATATGGACTACAGTAACCATTGGTAGAGACCAAATCATTGATGAAAGGAGATGCAGTATCCATCTGTGGATGCAAACACTTTTTAAGTGAACATGTTAATAATAATGGTTGTTTGTCTTTAGGATTTTCAGCCCTCCTATTGCTTAAAATTGAAAGCTTTAAAGAAAATGATCGCTAACTGAATTAACAAACAGAGGAAACTGGAGTACTTGAGTGCATTCTCACTATCACCACAAAAAGAAACCCCAAACAATCCACTAAGTCAGGGGGTGTCCAACTCGTTTGAGTTCATAAGATGCATCCCATCCAAGAGATCCTCAAGGGTGCCTGAAGAGAACCACTGCATAATGAAAAATTTCTATTCCTTTAAGGGTAAAATAGGTGTTCATGGAAAAAAAAAGATTCACATGCAATGAATCATCCAGATATGAAAAACAACCATCTCTCAGTTTTTCTGCTGTCATTCAAAAACTCCTTCTTTCATAACTTAAAGAACTTTGTTGGCAGGCTCACTGGCGTATACAACTTATACCTTTAAAAAAAATAAACATAAAATTTTGTCTGTGTGATTTTTGCACATTCAGTGCACTGGACTTTGGATTTGGCCAACCACTCCAGTTTGACTCCCCTGCAGTGTTGAAAGGGCAGGTTTACTAAATCCTTTTTGAAGAACTGCTGTAACAGGCTTTAATATATTGTAAGCACACGTTTTACAGGAGGTGGCTACGTACTCGACATTGCTGATGTTCACTGAGGTTACTGACAAGCCATGACTTAACCCGCCATTTTACCTTTGATCTCCCAGGTTATACCTCTGTGTTCGCACCTCTTCTGTGAGCACGTCGTGTGGTGTTAACAGACAGTTTTAAAGAAAACACTCTCAGCGAGGGCCGCTGGCGTCCTGTGATCCTCACACTTCAAAGAGCATAAACATGTCTGTTGTATTTGAGGCACAAATTGCCATATGTCCCGTTTTGGTATTCATATCTATGGATTTAAACAGTGCCTGTGTTGTTGAGGGTGTAACTGCAGCTACGGCCCCAGGGAATCCACTGGCTGAGAGTCTCAAAGCCACACAAGAGGAGCTAAGCTCTGCTAAAGAGAGGCTTTCATCCTCTCCAGGCTGCACCTGTGGAGACTGGCCTGCTTCTCCAAAGGCCTGGCCAGGAAAGTGAGGGGAGCTTTGCAAGGATTTGGGTGAGAATTGGAGCCCACTTTGCACCTTGACGCTGTAAATGCCTTGAATGGATCAAGGATCTTCAGGATCAGGCCCTGCGGGGACGGGATGAAGATGACACTAGAGCTGTGGAGGTGGTACAGGTGTGCAGACAGGAGCAGGATGATTTCATTCAAACTCACTTATTATTTCATCAGATTGTCACACACAATTTTTGAGTGGATGACTACAGGGCGATTAAATTAATCCACCTAATTTTCATCATTAGATAAAAGAATGATGAGAACGGTATTCAGCTGGTGTGCCTGTTATTCTTTTTTCTTTGTCCTTTTTATGCGCATATGTACAATTCACTCCTCTGCAACTCTACATCAGTTTTTGATTACTGAGTTTACTTTTTACAAATGGGTTTTGGTAGAAATTATGGCAAGTAAAACAAAATTCCAGAGTGACTCTAAGAAGTTACAGTGCAGGTTTGGTCAGTGACATTCACACCATTGGCCTGCTGGAGCTTTTTTTTATAGGACTCTGGCAGTGCTCAATCTTATTGCTCCATGCACAAAGGAGAAGATACCGGGCCTGGTGATGGTGTAGCCCTTTAAGGCCTATAATAGAACAAGTCTGCCAGAACATATCATTACACTTATACATACTGTAGTATCATCGTGTGGAATATTACAACTCACTATACATCAATAGAACCTTCAGAACCCTAATTATAATAATGTGTATGAAGGTACTCCATAGTAACTACAAAAGGTAGCTAAAGAGTCCACTAACCCACAGAGAAATTGAAAACCATTTTCTGTATCTACATATTATGCTTGATACAGAAACGCCATGGCTGTACATGCTAATGCACATGATAAACCGTATGGAGTACGTGTTGCTGTTAGCGCTTTCTACGTGATTTTTTGCAAACCTCTTAGAGGAAGGATACAGCGCTCTGGGACACGTTGAATGCATCACATGTAAGTGTAAATCCTCTGGTTTTATATGCAAAAAGATTTATTGCTCTGTCGTACGTGGTTTCAATTTTACCGGCATTTAAAAGCAGTCGGCAGTCAGGAGTGCCGGCGCTCCAGCAGGTCACATGGATTTAAGGACTTTATTTGGCCCTGTCCAGTTCTCAGTGCTGTGCTGGGAGACACAGCAAACCTTCTGGCAATTGCACGTATTGATGCACAATCCTGGAGAAGTTGCAGTACCTGTGCAACCTCTGTAGGGTCCAGGTGTAGCCTCATGCTAACAGTAGTGATACTGACCCTAGCCAAATGCAAAACTAGTGAAAAAAATAGTCAGTGGTCTCCACCTGTAAAACCATTGCTATTTGGGGGTTGTCTCTTTGTAGGCCCTCTGGTGCACCTGGTGTGCAGCAACATGTTTGCAAATTTTAAACAGTGCAAATTTGAGCTAGCTTGTTATTCTTGAAAGACAGATGTGTCAGCACTGAATAAGTATGCATCTGCAGCACCTGGTTCGTCTGACACACACTCTGAGGACCACGGCTTTGGTGACAACAGTGGGGAGGAAGAACTCTGGCAGAAATTAGAGAAATAAGAGATCACAAACTACAAACAGGACAAAACATAAATATGAGCAAGCATAGACCAAAGTTAATGCCATGCAACAGTGATGTATAAAAATAATTTTATCAATCCATAGAATTGGTTATTATTTACATTATTTACATTGTATCATTATTATTATTATTGGTAATAAGCCCAGTAGTTGAATATGGTTCAGAGAAGACCTTCTACACCAGCTAGCTGGCTACAAGGTTTGCTACAGGAATGATCACCAGCAGGAATACAGAAAGTTCAGATCCAGTCCCAGAAGCAAGAGCCTGGGCCTATAACTGCATAACTAGGGGATGGTTTGATTTCACCTGATCCAAACATAACTATAACTTTGAAAAGGAAAGTTTTAAGCCTAATTTTAAAAGCAGAGAGGGTGTCTGTCTCTTGAACCCAAACTAGGAGCTGGGAGCTGGTTCCACAGAAGATGAGCTGATAGCTGAGGGCTCTACCTGCCTTTCTACTTTGTGACTATAAGGTCTTCAAAGTAAGTTTCCTTCTAAAATCGAATAGAGGCAAAGTATTTACATTAAATTACTACTTCTCACAGTGCTAGTGTTAGCTGATAGCTCCATAGTTCTCCTCTCTTGTCTTTTCTGATCTCCTGCTAATCTTAATCATGAATGTAGAACGAAATGAGAGGCATTTGATTTATCTGTTTTATGTCTGCATCTCACTAAGACACACCTGCTTTTATTTAACTAATCAGGATGAATACAGGTCTGAAAACAAAGAAAATGAGACAAAAACATGTTTAACTGCCATTTATTGATAATGTTATTAGTTAGTGGCTTTTCTCATACAGTGAGGTAGAAATATGTGGCTTTAAACCTGCTCCATTTTCCCATCTTGATCTCTCCACAGGAGAGCATTTCACAGTCTGGTACTGAAGATGTGTTTACACACACTTAAGCCTCACTGTATTTATTACCAGCACGATTTCCAGGTACTCATTCAGCCAGCCCACAGTTTAAAAACACTCCAGCACACACTCTGACAAACAGGCTCACACGCACTTATGAATCTCATGAAAACCACAATTTTTACACACACACACATTTTTCTCCAAACATGCAGCTAAGTATGCCGCTCCAAAGTACTTAGCGCATTAGAGAAACAAAACAGATCGACCTCTCAGCACACACTTTAATCCTCAGGCATCCAGCTCTGGGATGGTGTGAGGCTGAGCTCTGCATCCCTGCCGGTCTGCGCTGACAAACGGCGCTCTCTGCAGAAGAACAGGTCACCGGTTCATGTGGCCCGTATTGGGATGGCCATGATGTTAATCCAACCATCCGTCTTTGACATGCTGTCATCAGGCAACTGAAGGCAGCATCTGCAGAAAGTGCATTTTGAGGGAATGCATGCTGATGAAGGATGGAGTGCAAAATTATTTTAATACAACAAGGTGTTCAAACTCTGTGCTTATTTATCCCATATTTTAGTCACTGAAGACACCACCACCCTTTAGGGCCCCTGTCTCCTTGTTAAGCGATCGTGTAATCATCCTGTTTGTGGGTGACTGTATTGGATTTCTAATAAGCTTTTTTTTCAGTGTCGATATTAAGCTTCACAAAAATTTCATAGCAATTAACCAACCATAGTTCTGTAGCTATGTGCATCCATTTCCATCCAACCATTTTCTAAACCACTTATCCAATTCAGGGTCATGGGGTGCTGGAGCCTACCCCAGCTCAAATAAAGAGGCAGGGTACACCCTGGAAAGGTCCCCAGTCCATCACAGGGCTCACACAAAGAGAAAAAACAACCAGTCACACTCACATTCTCACCTATGTCCAATTAAGAATTGCCAATTAACCAATCAAGCTTTGAGGATCTTATTTCTAAGGTTTGAGAATTGTGCTGGCTGTGATTCAGTGTGATTTAAATGAGTATCAAGGAACTTTTTAGCTTTACAGTGAACCGAAATGGATAGTTGTGGGCAGATGTTTACACAGATACAGTGAAGATGAGGCTTTCAAGCCTAAGAACACTGTACCAACTGTCAAGCATGGTGGTGGTAGCATCATACTCTAAGGCTGTTTTTGCCTCCCGTGGTGCTGGTACACTGCACAAAGCAGAAGGAATTTAGACAAAGGAGAAGCACCTCCAAATTTTCATCACACATAAAGAAGGCTAACATTAAGTTTATAGAACAGCCTTCCCAAAGCCTCAACCTCAACCCTATTAAAAATTTGTGGACTGTGTTTAAAACTCAGGTCTGTGCCATGAAACCAACCAATAAATAAACTCTACCAAGAATCTGATAGAGGTGCACCTTGCTACGGGGCATTTAATTAAATATTAGCAGGGGTGTGTGTGTATATATTTGAACCTGTCTGTATAATTTTGATCCTGTGTGAATCAGAAAAAATGCAAAATAAATTCAAACTCTAAATTGTTGACGGTATTTTATTTGCTAATTTCAGAAGCTCTCAATGTGATTTTTTTTTCTTTTTTTTGAATGACGACTTTGTGGATGAAATTTTCCACATATGAAGCGGAGTGAGTGCTAATTTGGGGTGATTTAATCATGCTAAACAAACTGCAGACTGTAGGTTCTGGATCATAAATGAAGTCAACGCAGAAGTACCTTCTACCTGCAAGTCCTCTGGTTGCAACAAAGGTCAACTGCCATTTGCCTCTTTTGATCTGTGATCTCTGTAAACACTTTCCCATAACTTTATAGTTTCACTGGCTTTTATTGAATATTACATGATGTTCAGTTTGTAAATTATAATGCACATTAAAATCAAAAGCAAACAAGCTTCATTACTATTGTGTATTTGAAGTATTTTTTTGTGATAGAGTTATTCTTTGCGGTCGTTTGCTTAACCGTTATTGCCACCTTTAGTTTAAAAAAAATCTTTAATGCTTTCATCATTATAACCCTTCGCAGGGTGGCTGAATACTAAAGATGGATGTAGTTGAAAAATAGCAGCTTTTATGTCAGACACGCAGCTGAACAAGGATCCTCTCTGTTACACCACATAAAGATGTTTGCTGCAAGAAGTGGATGTGGACAGTTTGAGGAATGGAAGCGTTTATAATCTGTGCAGGAACAAATGGAGGACTGAATGAGCACGAGCAAAGTACATGATCGATCACGGAGCGGGAGGAGAGGATGGGAGACGGAGGGAACGTGTGAGTGTAAGGCCGAGCTGGAGATGGAGAGGCAGCGAGGGAGCGGAGGAGTCAGGGGGCTGGCGGAGAGTGGGTGGGTGCAGATAAAGTCAAGCTCTGGAGGATTAACTTGTCTTGAGTATGTTTCAGAGCCAGCGTGGTTGAGGGACAGGCCCTCTGCTCTTGGAGGGCTCTGGAAGTTCTCAGCTACATCCAGACACCCTGTCTGCTGTCTCCCATTCGCACACACAAAGACACACTTTGAGAAACATAAAAATAACATCATGAACAGAAAACACTAAGATACACACACACAATTTGTTCCTTTCTGTGTTTCTGACCGAGTTTTTGACCTGTACTTCAATCCTGTTTATTTGCGTAATCCTGATTTTCTTCAGTCCTTATAGTAAAAGGAAAATTCTGAATTAATGAAACAATCAACTTTATATTTATTCATATTTTTACTGTTCATGAGGCTTCGAGCAATTATTTCCCCTTCATCATTACCACCATTAAAGTGCCCCTGAATGAAACACTGTAGCCCATGGACCCACATATTAGACTGTAGTCATCTTTCAGCACCCTTCAAATGTGAAATACACGTCTGCAGGTGAATGATGTCAATGTAAATATATTTAAAGTTTTAAAAGTATTTCCCCGTGGCCCATGAAATCTGTTAGTCTTGCGTTTTAATGGATTTTCCCGCCTCATGCCAACAGTTCAGTCTCTCAGTAGCTTAACAGTCGTCAGTAGTAGTGCAGCCTTCCTTTATCAACTGTAAATCATTTTTAAACAATCACAAAAAGTTTTATGTTAATCAAAAATCCATAACTCATCACGTGTGCTCAAGTGTGCGGCACATCTGCTGGTTACATGAGGCTAATTTTGGTCCCTGCCTTCCCACCACTTTACCAGCAAGAGAGTCAAAAACGTCAGCAGTAATTTCAGAGGAATGATGGACAGTTTCCCCGTTTCCAGATATTTGTGGATGTTTAACAGATCCGATCCGTGCAGCCTTTAATCAACCTAACATGAGTTAGCAGGTCTGTTTCACACCATGACGCTCTTGGCTCTGGCTGCTTCACAGGTGTCAGCTGAGGAAGGTGACAGGAGACCGTGTGAAAGCGCTGATAGGAGCCTGCTTTTCCAGTACGTTCCCACCCGGAGCGTCTCCAGAGCCACCGATGCTGACAGCACAATGGGTACGAGCAGACCATACGTTGCTCCTGATGACAGTTTTTTGATATAACAATGACTTGTCTGAGTTTTGCTTCAATAAAAATAAACGTGGTGGTGTCTAGGTGGTGATTTTCAAGAAAAATATTTGACTTTTTAGACTAAAGTCCCACTCAGTTATGCAGCGAACGAGCAATAAGCAAGGCTTTGCATATTAGCAGAATGAATGGAAAGCAATTAAATATTTTTAAGTTTTCTCCATTACAAAGTCAGTTTGGGCTCTAATAAATTACAAAGAACCTTTGCAATTTAAAAGAGAAAATAATCAATTTATTTAGTGACAAAATAATTTGTGTATTATTCCGTGATTAAGATAATTACTATTTAACGAGTGGACATTATTGGAGGAAGGATTCTGTTTGCTTGAGGAAAAACTTTAATGCGACAATGTTGCTGATGTAAAAGTCCAGCATTAAAAAGGTTCAAGGTGTTAATGCCAGCAAACATCTATGTGACCACAGCGCAACTGGTTTTGGTCAGATGTGAGTAGCTTCTACACCAGCCACTATATGTCTGAGATGTGTGTACTGACTAGTGAAAATATTTTGTTTCTTGATTGCTCTTGCCCACTCAAATTTCCCCATTAAATAGAATACTAAGTTATTGAAACATACATTTGTAACTACATTTATCAGAAAGTAAAATTATAAAGAATCTAATTTAATGCATATCATCTATTTTATATGCATACAGTATGGGAACTCATCCTCTAAAGGAAGTCTAATCCAAACAAGGTGACACCTACAGTGATTTTACATGTGTATGTAAAAATACACAGATTCAAACATACAAAGACACCTGCAGTCTGGATTATGTCGCTCTGTAGCCCGTGTGTGTGCGCGCGTGTGTTTGCATGTGTGTGTCTGTGTTTGTATTTGTGTGTGTACTTGTATGACTGTCTTTGTTACAACTAGTACGTTTTACACCTTTCCCTTCTTTTACGGCACTGAAGACATTTTCTTCAGTCCTCTCTTACTAACACACTTCCAACGGTTTGTTTGAAGGTTCAGAAATTCATGCATCTGTGTATTCGTCTTCTAATTTGTGTGCTCTTTAGACGTCATCATTAGAGTCATGGTGACACCCATCCTCACACACATCGTGGTGACAGGATGGGTGTCTGAGAAGCCTCAGGTTGTGTCAGGAGCCTATTGAGCCATCACTCCGTTTAGACCATTTTTCCGTCTTGCTCTCAGGCTGATGGGCAGCATTCATTAAAAAAAAAAAAAGTGTGTGTGTGTGTGTGTGTGTGTGTGTGTGTGTGTGTGTGTGTGTGTGTGTGTGTGTGTGTGTGTGTGTGTGTGAGTGCGTGTGTTGTGCGTGCATGCGTGTGTGTGTGTGTGTAAAAAAAAAAATCCCAGCTCACCCCTACAGGTGGTCTTTATTCCCTCCAAGCTCGGGTCCTCTATCAGAGGCCTGGGAGCTTGAGGGTCCCTTGCAGTATCTTAGCTGTTCCCAGGATTGCACTCTTCTGGACTGAGATCGTTCCTGGAATCTGCTGGAGCCACTCTCCCAGTTTGGGGGTCACTGCCCTGAGTGCTCCGATTACCACGGGGACCACTGTTACCTTCATCTTCCACATCCTTTCCAGCTCCTCTCTGAGCCCTCAGTATTTATCAAGCTTCTCGTGTTCCTTCTTCTTGATGTTGCTGTCGCTTGGTATTGCAACGTCTATCACTACAACCTTCTTTTGTTTGTCCACCACTATGATGTCCGGTTGGTTAGTCATCACAAGTTTGTCTGTATTTGGAAATCACAGCAACCTATTCGCTCGGTCATTCTTATGTCCCATTTTGACCTCAGGACTTCCAGGTCATACTCGGCACAGATGTGCCTGTATACTATACCGGCCACTTGGTTATGGCGTCAATGTTTGCCCTGCCTGCTAGCATCGTGCACCCTGCTGTTATGTGTTGGATTGTCTCAGGGGCATCTCTGCACAGCCTGCACCTGGGGTCTTGCCTGGTGTGGTAGACCCCAGCCTCTATTGATCTTGTGCTCAGATCTTGTTCCTGTGTGCCATGATTAGTGCCTCTGTGCTGTCTGTCAGACCAGCTTTGTCCAGCCACTGGTAGGAATTTTTTGATATCAGACAATTCTTCTATCTGCCGGTGGTACATGTCGTGCAGAGGCCTGTCCTTCCATGATGGTTCCTGTTCTTTCTTTTCTTCTTTCTCAGGTTTCTGCTGCCTGAGGCACTCACTAAACACATGATCCTCTGTGGTCATCTTCCTGATGTATTCATGGACCTTTGTTGTTTCATCTAGGATAATGGTTCTGATACTTAGTAGTCCTCGGTCTCCTCCTTTCCGCTTACCGTACAGTCTCAGGGTGCTGGATTTGGGGTGAAACCCTCCATGCATGGTAAGGAGTTTTCTTGTCTTTATGTCAGTGGTTTCTATCTCCTCCCTTGACCAGCTTATTATCACAGCAGGGAATCGGACAACTGGAAGGATGTAGGTGTTGACTACTTGGATCTTGTTCTTCCCATTCAGCTGACTCATCAGGCTTTCCTTATGCTCTGCAGGTATTTGACGGTTGCAGCTTTCTAAGCGTCCTCTTCATGGTTCCTATTTGTCTGTGGGATTCCAAGGTACTTGTAGCTGTCTGGTAGTGCAATCCCCTTAGTTCCGACTACCTTCCCTCTCTTTGTTACCATTTGACTACACTGCGCCGTCAAACATCAAACGATCTGAGCCTAAATGATGGAAAAATAACACATAAGAGACAATCCTACTACCGTATCCTCCCTCACTGGGGCTTATCGTATACAAAGAGATTAAAGAGGCAAAACCACATAATTTATGTATCATTTATAGCGCTATAATCAGGGGTTACAGGGGGCCGGATGGAGTGCAGATGTCCGTAAGTTGTGCTTGCGGTGCTTCAGCATCTTAGGTAGTGCCACTGAAGAGGAACGAGCATAAAGGGCGTTACATGTTTCAGGTCATTTTAAATGCAATATTTCTAAACGCTCAACAAATATCAGCAAACATACAAAGTGTCTGCCTTACACAAAAATAGCTGGTAGAAACATCCTCCAGAGAGCTACTTTTACTTTCTTACTTTGAGCACATTTCAGATCCTGTACTTTTTTACTTTTTTACTTTTCAGTAAAGAAGTTGAATCAGTACTTCAACTTTTACCAGAGTAGTTTTATCACAAGTTCTTGTACTTCTACTTAAGTACAGAATGTCAGTACTTTCGCCACCTCTGGTCTTTGATGAAACTTTTTGTTTTGAAAGGTAATTAATTTCTATATGACTGTAGCTCACAGATATATTCCTGTAAGAATTCCCACAGAGATCCCCACACATGAACTGAAACACTTTACACACCGTAGATTAATCCTTTAAACCGGTATTCTTTCCAGCCTTTTCGACTCTCCTGCATTATGGAATACTTTTTGCTCTTCACTCCTGAAGAAGCAAATAGAATTTCAGAAAAAAGGCCACCAGCCTTCTTCTGCAGTGGCTGCTCGCTCTATTGTGTCTGTGATTTGTCATCTCTTTTGCTTCAGGACACTTGGCCAGGGGACAGCGCCTTTGTGCCGTCCTGGTGTTGAGCCCTGGTGAAAAGGCAACAGAGACGAGGCAATGAGCTAAGTGATATTTAGCTCTTTGCCTGTCTGAAACTGACACACACACACACACACACACACACACACACACACACACACACACACACACACACAACTGCATCTACAATACATCTACACACACACACACAGAGTACACACACAAAAAAACCCCCCAAAACACTCACAAAGTCATGTTAGTACACTCAGCAGCTGTCATGGCTGGCTCCAAACTGTCACGAGCACACACACAGACTCACACGCACATACTCCGTCAGTCTTGAGTTGACGTTGACAGGCCGCTCTTTTGTCCATCATTCACCCACAGACGAGAGCACAAACAAGAGAGCGAGAGCGAGAGAGAGAGAGAGAGATAAAAGCCCTCCCCCCTGCCCGCCATAATCCAATTACAGGCCTGCAAATTTGATTGGCGCCCTGGGAGTGTGCCTTCAGCTGTCCGTCATTAGCGACTAGAGAACAGGGGGCTCGCTGAGGGTGCTATAAGGGAGGTGTGTGTGTGTGTGTGTGTGTGTGTGTGTGTGTGTGTGTGTGTGTGTGTGTGTGTGTGTGTGTGTGAGAGAGAGACAGAGCAGGACTTACATTTTATCTCTGTTGGCTCAAAAACGTCTCCTCCGTCTTCATGTGCCAACGGCACGATGTATACTTCCCATTAGTGGCCATTAGAAAAAATGAAGCACACTGAAAAATACTTTTATTAAACATTTGTCAAATTATCAAATGTGCTATAGATTCCTTTGCCAGAACACACTTCTGCAGCAGGAGTAAAAAACAAAGCAATAAATTAAGAAAAAAAAATACGTGGGGCATTTTCTGTGATTTGTCTGGTGATCTGGTCAGCTCAGCACCGCAGACATCGAAGAGAAAATAACAGCGGAAATGTAAGAGATCTGGAAACTGATTGGCTGAGTGGAACGGGCTTAAGTGGAAGCCCTGATAGACTCACCTTATAACCACATTTGGTTTCACTCATAGCATTGTCAGAATCACAGTAGAAAAAGATTCCATTTATTACTGCGTGTAGTCACTCTCTAGTTCACTCACTCGCAAACTTCCCACTTAAAAGACATTCAGAAATCATTTAAATCAAACTGGGAAAAGATGTGAAATTATATAAATGGAACCTGAAGACTGAAAAACAACTGTGAAAGGTTGCATGCATGCATTTGTAGTTTAGTTTTTGTTATGGATTCAAGATCAGCTCTTTGTTTCTAGGATTGTGCATCAAATTGAAAAATGTGGCCTTTTTCTGGGCCATGAAGGCAAAGCTGTGTTACTTTCCTGAGTGCAGGGGGTCCGAAAAATGCAACTGAATTAATCACACATTTCTCAGACATTTGCATCACTTCAGGGCAAAATTCAGGTTTTTCGTTGTCTGTCGAGCAGCCCTGCACACGCACAGAGACCCCGTGCCAAAATGTGGTTGCAAGACTCGAGCTGTTTTGACTTATGTTGAGGTGATTTATGTTTGCTTAGTGTAATTTAAGTCTTTGCATCCATCCTTAATTTTCTGAAAAAAAATTACTAAAAATAGTACTTAAGTTCTGTGACCATACCTGACAAAGTTTATGTGGGACAAAGAGGGTGTTTTTGTGGGCTAATGTGGGACAAACTACTAATGCTGAGAGGTAAGCAAATTTTGATACATCCGTCTATAAAAAATAAAAACTTTGAAGGTTGTGATGGTTACGGGTTTGACATCAATTGATTGGAAATATGTATCCATTTCTTCGAATGCAGTCTTCTTACTCTCCTCACAATAAGCAAATACTGTAAGCATCGAGGCTAAAATTGGTTTAAAGGCCGCAGGAGTCAAACAGACCATACTGATACCACAGCAGCTACCGGTCCTTGTTCCATTATAACAGGGTCTTCACATACTTCTCTGTCCTCTATGCTTGTAGAACTCCTTTGTGATACAGAGTGTCAGCAACAATATGACTGTAAGTTTTGACTCTTTTACCTTGAAAAGTCGGGTGGTTGTCACGGATTAAACCACCTCATTGTTTCAGCTCTACAACACTGGTTGGTGTCTCAGTGCCTGAGTAATAATGAAACTGCCATACTAGTGAAGATCCAACAGTGCATTAGCTTTTTTTTTAGGTACCTCTTTTTCTCTTTCTTTTTTTTGCTATACAGTGAGAAGGGTTCTTGACAGATGACCTACAAGTTTACTCTTTGAACTTCAAATTAAATACTGCCACATCTTAGGATCTTAAATCCTGTCTGATGGATGGTAAATTTGCCCTAACGGCCTCAGTTTATAAACCCATCATTATACTTGATATGAATGATGAAAACCCTGAATTTGGATTCAGGGTCAGCCTGCAAAGGGGCCCTGCTCTTTTCTTGAATGCCTCTATGTGAGCGGTGTATGTTTGGTTTCTCTGTGAATGCCAGTGAGACGCCAGCCATATCAGCGCGGTGCCTTGTATCTGCTAAGGGAAGATCAGTGAGGAAGTCACAGACATGTCCCGGGTCTTATCTTTTATTGGCTGGCTCCTCTGAGGCTTATCTTTTATTGGCTGGCTCCTCCGTCAAGCTTATCTTTATTGGCTGGCTCCTCCTGAGGATACAGCCCGTAAGCTGCGCAGGGCTGAGGTGGAGCTTGAGGTCAGAGGGGTGCACTGCCAGGATGCACTGGGACCAGCACAGATAGCTCTATCACCAGTGTGGGAAAAACATATAACCTTGTTTCCACCTTCAGGACAAAGAGACAGTCACTACTGTGTCTCCTCACTTCCTTTCCTTCCTACTTCATCATCTGCCAGTGATTGTTTTGACCTCTCATTCGAGCAGCTTTTCACAAAACTGTAACAGCAGTCTGGCATTTCATTGCATAATGCTTTCTTAATGTCATCCCAGAATCTGAAACCTGAGAAAATTAGTAGATTCCAACAGAAATGCCAGTGCATTAAATAAAATAAAATGTCTGACAACACACTCTTACTCCCAAACAATCACATTTGAAACTCTGTCATTATACCTTTGCATCACATTTAAGTACACTGGGTACCCATGACACTGAGGGTAAAAAAAAACAAAAACCCAAAAAACCCACTATTTTGTTTTGTTGCGTTAGATTTATGTAACAAAGATGCTTGCTTAAATTTATTTAAAAATCTTGATTTGGATCACTAGGCACATGTTTAAGGGCAAAAGTCTGATCTAGAAGAAACTTATGTTTCTTGTTTTTCAGCTGGTCCCAGTTGATGATCACAACAGAGTGAGCACTGGATATGGTATCTGTTTTTAATGTTGAGGAAATAATGATATTTATATTATACCATTGTATATTGCATTATATATATTATACATTTATATTTAAATGTATATTCAAATGTGTGTGATATATTGAGCCCATGATCTTACCAGTAATAGAATATTCAGGGGGTTATATGAGAGACATTATCATCTTTATACTGATGACATGATGTTGTATATTGGCAAAAGAGAACAAAGTGCATGAAGTGTTGTTGGTGTTCATTGCACAGGTATTAAGAATATGTTAAGATGCTTCAGACAATGTATCTTCAAGATGGCACTGAAGCATTATTTAGAGAGTAAAGTGAAAAAATATCCATGTAATAGAGAATGATAGCCGTATTATCTTATTTTCTGATTACACCCTTATTTTCATTATCACTTTTTTTTTTACATTTCCTCTTTACATCTCTGGTTTTCTTGAACAAACACAGACTCTGACAGTCTGATGTGCTGCTTTCAATCAGCAGCCTCCTTGTTGCTCATCACCTGTGGCATCACTCTGTCCTCTGTTAATGTGTGTGCGTGTGGCTGTCTGTGTGTGAAATGACAGAATAAGATGCTATTCTCAACACTTGTTTCCTGGAGTCTGGCCTATCAGTGAGATAAACAGCAGATATCCTTCAGCAGGTCTGTTACAGGAACTGCTGTTCACAGGCATTACACTTTTATCATCTACAGGAAAGCTGATAACTGAGCTCTGCAGACCCCAACTGAGTGTTAACAATAATTAGCATTTTTAAGTAGACTGCGACACCTGTCTTCTACTATACACTGTGGAAAACATGACAGTTTTTAAACAGACAAAGTTATTGGCTGCCTTTAACAGTTTGGATTCAGAGACCTGTTTCACAAAAGATAAAAAATAAAAAGTGTTTGATTTGTTTTGAATAAATATGAGAGGAAATCATCCTCTGTCAGTCCTCACAGTTTGCAAATTTGGTGACAAATAAAACTATACAAACTATTCTTATAAAAGATGGATGTAGCCACCATGACAACATGGCTACACCCCAAAGCATACCATGCTTTATCATCTACTTTGCCCTAAATGGGGCTATAATTTAATAATAATAAAATCCTGCTGTTAAACTGGCAGTTGAGACGATAATAAATCTCACAGATGTATCTTTGTGTACATCTACTTTCAGTACCGCTCTTATTCATTTAGACTCTTTCTCTACGGTTTATCTTTCTGAGTTAACTTCAATAGTTGCTTCCTCCAAACCAGCAACATGTTTATTCCTACTAGACTGCTCAAAGAAGTCCTACCATTAATTAATGCTTCAATCTTAAAAATGATCTAATTTTAACCATTAGAGAAAAAAATTATTCTCATATACGTATCATTATTTACATACCGTTGATATTTATTTAGACTTTCCCTTCCCTTGATCTGAGTTGACGTCAATAGTTACTTCCTCCAAACCAGCAACATGTTTATTAGATCCCATTCCTACTAGACTGATCAAAGAAGTCTTTCCATTAATGATGCTTCAATCTTAAAATGATCAATCGGTCTTTATTAGTTGGCTATGTACCACAGGCCTTCAAGGTGGCTGTAATTAAACCGCTACTTAAAAAGCCATCACTTGACCCAGCTGTCTTAGCTAATTATAGGCCAATCTCCAACCTTCCTTTTCTCTCCAAAATCCTTGAAAGAGTAGTTGTAAAACAGCTAACTGATCATCTGCAGAGGAACGGTTTATTTGAAGAGTTTCAGTCAGGTTTCAGAATTCATCACAGTACAGAAACAGCATTAGTGAAGGTTACAAATGATCTTCTTACAGCCTCTGACAGTGGACTCATCTCTGTGCTCGTCCTGTTGGACCTCAGTGCAGCTTTGATACTGTTGACCATAATAATTTTATTACAGAGATTAGAGCATGCCATAGGTATTAAAGGTACTGTACTGCAGTGGTTTGAATCATATTTATCTAATAGACTCCAATTTGTTCATGTAAATGGGGAGTCTTCTTCACACACTGAAGGTTAATTATGGAGTTCCACAAGGTTCTGTGCTAGGACCAATTCTATTTACGCTATATATGCTCCCCTTAGGCAGTATTATTAGAAAGCATTGCATACATTTTAATGCAGATGATACTCAGCTTTATCTATCCATGAAGCCAGATGACACACACCAATCAGTTAAACTGCAGGAATGTCTTAAAGACATAAAGGCCTGGATGACCTCTAATTTCCTGCTTCTAAATTAAGATAAAACTGAAGTTCTTGTGCTCTGTCCCACAAATCTTAGAAACATGGTGTCAAACCAGATACTTACTCTGGATGGCATTACCTTTGCCTCCAGTTACACTGTGAGAAACACTGGAGTCATTTTTGACCAGGATATGTCCTTCAATGCACATATTAAGAAATATGTACGACTGCTTTTTTGAATCTGTGCAATATTTCTAAAATTAGAAACATCCTGTCTCAGAATGATGCTGAAAAGCTAATTCATGCATTTATTATGTCTAGGCTGGACTATTGTAGTTCATTATTATCAAGCTGTCATAAAAGATGCCTGAAAAGTCTTCAACTGATCCAAAATGCTACAACTAGAGTACTGACAGGCTCTTCCCTCAGCCTCAGCTGTTCATGGCAGATGACTGCCTCTCCCTGAGCCTGGTTCTGCGGGAGGTTTCTTCCTGTTAAAAGGGAGTTTTTTTCTTCCCATGTTGCCAAGTGCTTCATCACAGGGGGTAATTTTGATTGTTGGGCTTTCTCTGTAAGTATTGTATGGTCTATACCTTACACTATAAAGTGCCTTGAAGCGACTGTTTCTTGTGATTTGGCGCTATAGAAATAAAATTGAATTGAATTGATTAACTCAATAAAGAAAAATGTTTATTGGGATAATACTTTTAAGTGAGCAATTGGATCAGTTTCCCATAGAATTCTATACAATGTCTTTTGCAAACAGAGAAGTCGCCCCCTGTGGGCAATTAGAAGAAATGCATGTTTAATGCACTTCCACATTCCGTATAACTTGTCTTAGAAGAGACAAGTTATATTGTAGTGTGAAGTACATAAGTCAAATTAATTTAGTCTAGTAGAGCTCAACTAAATTTTAAGTGAAACTGAATAGAATAAAATAGAATAGAATGCCTTTATTGTCATTATGCAAAATGCACAATGCGATTACTGAATGTACAATGAGATTGCTCATTGTACAACAAATGTACTGTAAAAAACCTTAATTAAACTTATTTTATCATAAATAAACCCAGAGAATATTACCTGGAATGGCCAAGATCTTTTTTAGAAAATCAAGGGCACTTTTATGAGGACACCCAAATCCTGAAAGGGCTAGCAGTAGGAATGGGTAGTGACCAGTAGCAGAGACCATAAAATGACAATTGTGTTCATGCAGCAGGTGAAATAACCTCATGTGCTACCCTGACTCAGGAACCCTGGACCCCTTCATCAGCCCCTACATCCAGCCAAAGTCCCCTACACACACCCATGTCTTTCATTTCCACAAAAGTTCAGATAAGTGAGTGTGTTTGCATTATTGTGTCCTGCTTTGGCCTCTGTCTGTCTCCATGGCTTGAATGACATCACTGGACCAAAATAAAAAAAAGAAGGGGGGGGGAGTGTGTCTGTGTCTGGAGGTGGTGAGTTGTCTTGAGGTTGCTGTGACAACAGCATCATCCATCCCGAGGGAGGGAGAAGTGGAGGCTTATCACTCTGAGACGCTTTTAAAACAGAAAAAAAAAGAGTTGTGGCTTTAGGAAGCAGAGCCTGATGGGTAAATAAGTTAACTAGGATCCATGTCCGCCCTTTAAGACCAGTTCCCGTATTCTCTCATTATTAACCGAATACTGTGTGAGGGTGTGTTTTTGTGCATCTGTGAGGTCCAGAAAGTTTTCTTTCAACTTTTAAAAAGACAATGGACAGTAAACAAGTGCACATCGTAGAAACAAATGCTACCTAGAGCAGTATATTTACACCACTTCATTTAAGGGGCAGAACTGCATCACAGCTATTAATTTTAATGTGTTTCATTCTGTGTGCACGATGATACAAAATAATCATGATTCTTTATTATAATGCAGTAAATCCCATGATATGTTGTGGGACACAGCATAGCAGTCATCCCAGCTTTCATATAATGTAATTTTGTTAGATGCCACCTGTTACTCATCCTTACCCACAAAGTGTCTCATGGTAGTGGCCCTTGATGCCATGGCAATATACCTACAAGGTCCGTTTCAGGAGATCGAAGAGTCGGTGGTCTCTTAAGCTGCAGGTTTGTCAGCCAGGTGATCGTGGTACACGTCGTGTGGGGACCTTTCTGTTCTGTGTGGGTGAGTAGGGCCGTACTCACATGTAGACCAACATGTTTCAGGGCTCAGCAAGCTCACTTCTCATTCAGTCTGAATGGGCTGACTTCCAAACTGGATTGTGGGTCTGTTGCTTCATTTTGCTTTTAACAGAATGTTAAGAGGAGTTTTCAAGCTGCAGTGCAGTTCCCAACCAATCAAATTACATGACTGATGGCATGACTGATCGCTGGTATAATGACAGCAGGCTCTACCACAATGAACTGTACATGAGCTCTGCTTAAATGCATGGAGCTAAGAGTACAGCCAGTCTAAAGGGAAACATGCACTGCAAAGATTATGTGTTATTGTGTGGAATATTCTGACGAAATGAATGCAAAATGTATGTGACAGCTGTATACATTTTGTTTCACTGATTAATTCACTCACTGTGGTATATTGGTGGAAATACTAAGATGCTGGTGACATAAGAAGACAGTCAATCAATTATATTTTGGATTCTTAGAACACACTGATCTCAGAATTCACAACATTAAACATTTAGCATCCAACATCACCTAAACTCAGCACATGTGATGGAGATGCTCAGTTGATCAATTTCTAGTCCCTCAAACATGTCAGATTTTTTTTTTTTTTTTACTAATTAGGAGCGTATGGAGGCCATTGTGAGCTGATTTACCGGTATTACTCCAATTCTCATGAAGTTTGTAGAATTTTACCCTCCTTTTCTTTCCAAAACACATTTCCTCTCACGTTAATACCCTTGAAAAAATATCTTTCTTCATCTCGCCTTGTGCATCTTATCCAGACTTCTAATGAAATCAGGAATGACAGCGTGCCACGACGATCTGCAGATCTGTCGCCTCATTGGCTAAAAACAGGAAGTCATTCATACAGTGAGTTTTTAAACAAAAACTAGCATTACACTAAAGGTTTAGGAAGTTGTCATACAGCAGACATACAAATGAGACAAAAAACAGTCTGAATAAATCATAAATACAACTTTCTTATGAGAACACACACGCACGCACGCACACACACATACACCCTGTCCAGACGTCCCTCCTTATCTCTCAGCTCCTTGGCTACATCTTAGCACACTAACCATGTACAAATATGGAAAGAGCAAAGCACTGTCAACACCAACCCAGTCATCCCAGTTTGGGCCACAGCCTTTCTAGTCTCCACTCAGAAAGCACACATGCACACATGCATGCACGCACACACACACACACACACACACACACACAGACATACTTAGACAATCATAGGTTCAGAAACACATATAGGGATGCAGACACTGTAATGCTCAATAACTACCCAGAGGTAACACACACAGATATAAACCCACATGGGCTGACTCACAAACACAGCTTTCTCTTTCTTACAAGATGTTCAGACACTTTCACTCTCACAGACTTAAACACACATACAGAGTTATCCAGACCTGCCCAGTCCACCCCTCCTCCCTGGGAAAGGGTGAGAGGACAGCAGGCCATCACTGTTAGCGTTACATACCACTCAGAGCAAGCCCAGATAAGACAAGCAGAGGAGCCGAGTCCTTCAGAAGACCACAACCAGATCCACACTGAGCAGCCCACAAGGCTCTTGCTTACTAGAAAAAAAGTTCTGAATTCATCACGAAATAATGGGTTTATTATTTTGGCATTTCACACCAAATTTTTGAGTAAAGTTTATTATTCTAATTATTGTAATTTGTAACATCAAATTTGCACAATCTAAAGTCAAACAGTAATTACAACTATTAAACGAACGTCTTAAAGGAAAATTGGCCTCTTTAGTCTGAAATTTTGTCTCCAGCTTCTGTATTATTGACTCACACAGTCTTACTTATCCTAGGATAATCCATAGTGAAGACAAAATACATGCAGCATATTGCAAACAGATAAGCAAAGAGCTTTGTGCAAACAAAGGACAAATAAAAGACGAGTGTTGTATAAAAACACAAAATGAAATAGGTGGTACAGTGGAATTGTATCTTTATAGATCATTTATTTTCAGTACATAAACGTTTGCAGGAAGCTGATCAGCTAGACTAATATAAAGGTAGGGCTGGGGGAGCAGTATGAGGACTAGAGTGGTGCTGATAAAGGAAAGACAAGGTGTTGCATTCACTTCTTTGCTAATTTAAGTCACTCTCTAATTGTGGCTCACTAATGGGTCGTATGGCTACTCTTAGGATCTGTGAGATAGTTTATCTGAGGACTAACAGAATACTCCGCCTGCTAACAGTTAGCAAAGCTGTGAACTGTCTATGTGCTTGCTCTGGGCAGGTACTGCGCAGAGGGGTTTTCTTTAAAGTGGAACCCCTTGTGAGAAAGGGAGCAGCTGAAAGCTTCAGATTTTTTCCTCACTGGAAAGATGCAACAAGAAAAGAGCCTCAGACTGGTCAATGTGGTGAAAGTGCAGTTGGCCTTCAGCGTATAACAGATTCTTAAATCTTTCTTGTGATCTAGTGGTTTAGTGAGGTTTTATCAGAGTTCGGGGTGCTGCGATCGGGGGTCAGCGGAGAGTTCAGGGACAGACTGTCTGTGGGCTAATCCTCAAGCACACACACTCACCCCTCTACCACCAACACCTTCACAGACTGGACCTGGAAGTTATGAGTGTGTTTACATCTGCTTTGTGGCATTTGTATAAATCTTTTCTGACCGTGTGTTTATCACATTTGAGCACTAAAATGTACATTTTAACTGTGCATGTGCACCACGAAGCCCAGCATCAATCAACATTTTAGCTGCCAGATTGAAGGCTGCTGCTGCCGAACAGCTACAAACTAGGAGGAAGGGTGAGGTTCAAAGGTCACAGAGAAACAGGAGTCCCTGGCCACATTTATCTATCATTTGATCCTTCTGCACCTCCTTCTTCTGACCAGTACTGAAGAACTGCCAGCAAAGTCATGACAGAGTTATCAACACTTCATCAGAAAAAAGTCACTTCTGTTGACTTGTTTGCATCTTCATTTTACACCACATCATTAACAAACTCAATACATCATTTTTGTGAGGTTTCACCAATATTCTCGATGACAAATGAGGTTTCAACCATCAAGAGTTTTTTGTTTACTGGTTTACTGTTTTGATGGTTTCTGGAAAACAATGGAGCTCTATGACAGAGAATGCGATATATACCAGGCAACGTCTGGGCAGGAAAGTGTCCTTCAGCAGCAGCTGCTATTTCACTGTTAAAACTGGCTCTATGTGCACATATTTGTGGCTGAGACCATTAGCTACATATAAATGAAGGATTTACAACATCAATCACTGGCTTGTGGACTTTCATTTTAAAACCTTGATGTAAACGACGCCATTGCCACTGTTGATTGGAGCCGTAAGTACAGTAGTTGGAAACTATGGTAAATACACTAATGAAACACTCGATATTCGCTCAGGAGCACAAAGAACAAACTTCTTTGTAACAGACTGAGACAGCAAGCCATGCTGTTTGCTCAATAATTGCATTAAAAAATGCAGTCAAGTGCTCCAGTTCAGTAACTCAAATTATTCAATTCAATTCAATTTTATTTATATAGCGCCAAATCACAACAAACAGTCGTCTCAAGGCACTTTGTATTGTGGGTAAAGACCCTACAATAATACAGAAAAAAACCAAACAGTCAAAATGACCCCCTGTGAGCAAGCACTTGGCCAAAGTGGGAAGGAAAAACTCCCTTTTAACAGGAAGAAACCTCCAGCAGAACCAGGCGCAGGGAGGGGCAGTCATCTGCCGTGACCAGTTGGGGCTGAGAGGCGAGAGACAGGACAAAAGACATGCTGTGGAAGAGAGACAGAGATTAATAATAACTAATAATTAAATACAGAGTGAAGTTAAAACAGAGTCAAAAGAGGTGAATGAAAAGAAACAGTGCATTATGGAAAACCCCTCAGCAGCCTAGGCCTATAGCAGCATAACTAAGGGGTGGTTCAGGGTCACCTGATCCAGCCCTAACTATAAGCTTTATCAGAAAGGAAAGTTTTAAGCTTAATCTGGAAAATAGTGAGGGTGTCTGTCTCCTGAATCCAAGCTGGGAGCTCCACAGAAGAGGGGCCTGAAAGCTGAAGGCTCTGCCTCCCATTCTACTCTGAAGTATCCTAGGAACCACAAGTAAGCCAGCAGTCTGAGAGTGAAGTGCTCTATTGGGGTGATACGGTACTTTGAGGTCTTTGAGATAAGATGGGCCCTGATTATTCAAGACCTTGTATGTTGGGAGAATGATTTTAAATTCTATTCTACATTTAACAGGGAGCCAATGAAGAGAAGCCAAAATGGGAGAAATCTGCTCTCTCTTTCTAGTCCCTGTCAGTACTCTAGCTGCAGCATTTTGAATCAGCTGAAGGCTTTTCAGGGAGCTTTTAGGACAGCCTGATAATAATGAATTACAATGAAACACCATAGAAGTAATAAATTCATGAATTAACTTTTCAGCATCAGTCTGAGAAAGGATGTTTCTAATTTTAGAAATATTGTGCAAATGTAAAAAAGCGGTCCTACATATTTGTTTAATATGTGCATTGAAGGACATATCCTGGTCAAAAATGACTCCAAGATTTCTCACAGTGTTACTGGAGGCCAAAGTAATGCCATCCAGAGTAAGTATCTCGTTTGACGCCATGTTTCTAAGATTTGTGGGGCCGAGTACAAGAACTTCAGTTTTATCTGAATTTAGAAGCAGGAAATTAGAGGTCATCCAGGCCTTTATGTCTTTAAGACATTCCTGTAGTTTAACTAATTGGTGTGTGTCATCTGGCTTCATGGATCGATAAAGCTGAGTATCATCTGCATTATCTGAGGTGAGGCCTAGCAGACAGCTAGCTGGCTAGGCGGCATCCAGAGCATCCCTGTCAGGTCCTTATTCCTTAATACAATTGACACAATTTCAGAACAGTTGGATACTGGAACTGGTGTTTTATAAAATAGTGTTATAAAAAAGGCACCCAATCTGTTCTGTGCTTAGCTCTAACACAAAACAGATTGGGTGCCTATTGTTTACTTTATATTCATATTAGTGATTCTTTAAATTGGACTTTGTGGTGAATCACAGACAGAAACTATGTGGAAATAAATCAATAAGTACTGAATGTAAATTGGTGGCACCTGAACAGTATTGGCATTGGGCTGTATTTCTATCAGTCTGATGTTCAGTTTGGGTGTGATCAGGTCCATGACGCCTAATAATTTGCTGAAACAATCAGCATTAAGGCTGCTGAGTGAGCAGTGAGACAGAGAATTTTTGAAAGTTGATTCTCTTGCACAACCTCTGCCAGAAGATTTGGTATAAAGTGCCCTGAGCTTGATTTATATTTAGTATTGTACATAATGTCTTTAAAAATGCAACCATTTTGTCTGCATCTTTCATCGGATGTTGAATTTTTTTTCCCTCTCTTTTTTTTGTTATGTTCAGTGGTCAACTGATACTGAAGAGTTTAAGCATTAAAGCCATTCAACTTAAAGGCACGAGTTATTTGATTCATGAGGCAAATTGAGTCGTTTCTTTACATCCCTGGAAGTGAATCTGGAGAAATCAATCATGCATGTTTTAAAACTTGATAAAACATGACCTTTATGTAGTGATTGATTTTCATTCCTTAGCTCGGAGAACCGTCGAGCTGCATTGGCGGACAAAATGGACATAATTTTTATTTGTGTCAGGACTTGTGGGCTGCAGGGACAGTGATAGTGTGCATTTCTCGCCAGTCAGAGATACAAGTCATATGTGTATGCGTGTGTTGTTATGGGACCATTAAGAGGGGATAGTTTGTATGTTCAGTCTTCTATAGATTTTAGCAGCAGCGTGCTCAGTTCCTAGCAGTTAGTGTTTCTCCAGAGGCCTGCAGACAAAGTGTGTGTACATGAATGTACAGTGCAGTGTGTATCCACTGTACACACGTTTCCCTCTGAACTAAGAATTTTTAAGTGAATTCCTTTTTCTTCATTTTGCAAGTTTTCAAACATTACATTAAAAATTATTTGCACATGTGTGCACTGTTTCTCTTTTTAAAAGTTATCTTCATGAAACACCACAGTTGTGGCTGAATTAGTTTTTGTGGCAATGAACAGTAAAAATCAGGATAATTACAAAAAATCTCTGATCATTAGCAAAGGTATTTATGTTGTTTTATTTGCATGCAGAAAACAAAACCAGTTTTCCCAAAGCATGAGAAGCACTGTATATATGTACACTGCTCAAAAAAAATAAAGGGAACACTTAAACAACACAATT